>NW_012193060.1:89456-115703 GCF_000504015.1 Erythranthe guttata
AAAAAAAAATTGAAATCATATATATATTCCAATCCCTTGAAAAAAAAAAAGAAAAATAATCAATTAACAAAATGGAGAAGCCCAAAACGGTGATAGTCCAAGCTTGAGAATGGGCTTCAAATTAGGGCTCCATTACATTTGTCTCCACAAATCTGATCTATATAATATACACAGTTATTCAACGGTACGCATCTCTTCATTTCTCTTCTCCACAGAGCAAACGCAATACATTATTTTCTTCTTATATTCTAAAAAAATTGAGTTTATTATTCAGTTAATTTCCCTTTATAATCGTTTCCAGCTATTGATTTTTGTTATTGTGAAGAAAAAAAAAGGCAATCGTATGTAATAAAGAAGCGTTAACCAATCGATGAGTAGCGAAATCTGCTTACTGGTTGCCTAAATTACAGTGAGCATCATATGCTTGCTCGTTCCGTTTCCTTTTCCGTACGGTTCGTGCACTAATAGCTCCAATATTTTCTTTTTTAAATAAAATTAATTCCTTTTTTTTTATGTGTTTCTTTTTTCCCTCTTCTCATAAGGTGAAATTTGGTTTTACTATTTTATCTTATTTTTTTTTTTGGTTTGGGGATCGCAAAAAAAAAAAAATATTACAAAAAGATCGATTTAAATTTGAATCGTATTCCCATTCGTAAATTTTAGATTTGAAGTTTAATTCAAAACAATACTTATAAATAAATAAGTTCGATTATTTTAATATTCAAAACGATGTAATATTCGTGAACCTATGTGAAGATGATTTATTGTATTTTAATTTGAGTAGTTTGCTACCAATATTTAGCATTTAAAATGATGAAATAACTGTTTCCAATATAACGTCAACCGACCATATTCCAAATTCTTTTATAATATTTATCATAAATCATATCATTTTCTTTCTTCTAAAGCAACAATATTTAATTCAATTGTTTCAACTTTAAAAAGTATAATTTGACTGACTTTTTCTAACTTCATCAAATAATTTTCTCATTCGTGATTTTCTCATTGGTAGTTAAAATTTTAAATTTAAAATGATTTTCTCATTCGTGAAGTATCAATTATGGGTTTTTTCCAAAAAATTACACGTGTAATATCTTGAATTGCTTAAAAATTCATGTATTAAAAAAATGGGGTCTTAACATATAGGTCTCTAGTGACAAAACTTATTAGAACTAAATGACAACTTTAATTAAATCTTTGTTTCACATCTTTTATAAATTTCATTCAAAAAATGCCATTGACAAATAAAAATTGACATATACATCAAATAATATTTTAACTGCATTTATCATTTTCATTTTTCCATCTAGCATTTGTTTATTATTTTTTTTTTACGTAAAACATATTTCTCTTTTTTTTTTTTTTTCATGTCGTATTGTTTTCATTATTATAAAAATCTAATTATATCATTTTTACACTATTATAAAAAATCAATGTTTTGAAAATCGGACCGGACATTGAACCGGACAAGCAACTGGGTCACGGTTGGACCGATTCGACCGGGGTCCGATCGGGTTTTTTCATTTTTTATTATTTATATGACTTTAAAGGGGTAATGAGATAAATATGCACACAAGGTATATATATGTATTAAGGCTGCGGCTATATGCAAGACTAATTCCACTTGTGCAAGACCAAATTAAGATTTTCAATGTATAAATACTATAATACCCTTATTTATTAAAAAAATAAAAATTTCCAAATATGCAAGACCAAAAATTCAAAAACACAAGAAACCCTATCACAAGACCACAAAACCACAAAACCACAAGACCAACTCTCATCTTCTCCATCTTCCAAAACTCACAAGACCTTTCTCCTTCCTCCATTAACCCACAAAACCTAGAAATTCAAAATCATCAAAACTCAACAAATCTTACAAAGATGGCAAGTATGGAGTCAGAAGACATCAAAATAGAAGATTCTACGATGGAAGAACCCAAGAATGTATGCATTTAGGGGTTTTTTAGCTAGAATATCGATTTTCCAAAAAAAATCCCGCGCAAACGAATTCGACATGTACAGGTCGAATTTTACAGGTAAAAATCGACATTTAGATGTCGATTTTGAGGTATAAAATTCGACATTTGAATTAGCTATAAATTCGACATGTCAATGTCGATTTTTACCTATGAAATTCGACGCTTAAGTGTCGATTTGTAGCATAGTTTTTCGACACCTTGGTGTCGATTTTTGTTTTTTTTCTCATTATTTGTATTTGGTCTTACATGAGAAAAAAAAGCCAATTTAATTTATGGGCATACTTGTCACTCCATCTTAATAAAATAGAATCTTTTGGAATCTTTCTTTAATTTGGTCTTGCACAAGTGGAATGAGTATTGCATATAGCCGCAGCCATGTATTAATCATAAAATATCATTTTTAAGCGTTTAATGATTTATTATTTAGCTCACTAATCATTCACAATAACTTTAAAGTATAAAGCAAAAATAGAATTAACATTTACAATATAAAAAGTATAATTTACAGAAATACAAATACTCAAATAATGTATCAAAATTTTTAAATAAAATTAATATATACGCATGAATTTTATAACCAAAAAAATGCATAATTGAATCTTATATATACTATTTACATAAAGTTTGAATAGTCAAATTAAATTTATAATAGTAAAATAATTTACTAAAAAACTTCAATACAATTTCTAGTTAAAAAAGCCCATAGCCCAAACCCTAATTTTTTTTAGGCTTAATATTGCGCCTCCAGCAGACCTTATTAGCATTATCCCACTTTCCTTCATCCTCTTTCACCTGGTTAATATTATCTATTCTCTGGTTTTTTTGTTTCTTCCTATCTCTTTCCCAAGCCGTGACATTGCCAATCTTTCAGCAAACCACACGAAGAAATGAAGTTTTCTGTCTATCTCTCTCTCATTTTAGTTTTTATAAGGAACCGGTTTTGGTGACGGGTTTTACCGGTTTTGGGCGGTTCGACCGAAAATTTCCGGTTTTCAACAATCGACCCGGGTTTTTGGCATTTTTAGGTTTATGCGTCGGACCGGACCGGCTTGATGGCCGGTTCGCGGTTCAACCGGTCGGACCGGCCGGTCCGGTCCGGTTTTCAAAACATTGTAAAAAACATAAAAAAAAAATTTCGTACATAATATTGAAAATTAAAAAAAAAATGTTTTTTCGTTTTTTTTTATTCAATTTACATTTTTTTAATTTTATCTATTGTCAAAATTGTAGTAGGCTATGAAACACTATGGTGTACTATGATATACTATGGTTATGGTGTTCTACAGTGTACTATGGTCTACAATTGTTTACTGTTCCAAACCCTAAATGCAAAATAACTCCCAGCCGTCGCCAAACCCTAACTAGCAGTCGCCGCTCTCGCAACCACCTAACCCTAGCCACCATGGCCGCCTTTATTCACTATGAAACTCTAGATCTGCCACCACATAGCCGCATTTATTCATTATGAAAACCCTAGATCTGGCACCATCGCCGCCAACGTCATAACCACCGCCTCCGATAACCATCCCCACATAACCGGCCACCACCATGTTCATTCAACTCACATACCTAGATTCATCTCTTCCCAAAAACGATGTCGCATCCGCTACCCACATCGTCGTCGCCTTTAGATCCACCGCCACAATAGGTTCACCGCCACTCCGCTACCCGCTCCGTCGTCTCTCTCAGATCCACCGCCGCCACCTTCAAAATCACAGCCACCACCGTTGCGTCTCTGAGCATAAGGGAACAATATTCGTCCCTTAAAAAAAGAAGGATAACTATGTGGAGATCGGTCGAGAAAGATAGAAAAAAAGCGAGAGACAAAGAGGGAGAGAAAAAGAGAGAGAGAAAAAGAGAGGGAGAAAAAAAAAGACAGAGACGGAGGGGAGGGGGTTGAAGAAAAAGAAAGAGAGAAGAACAAAAATAAATAATCTGGTAGAAGAAACGTTAAATATGTAGGTTAAAATATTTAGGGTATAAGGGCAGTATATGGATAAACGGAAAATTAAGGATATATATCATATATTGTTTCAAACTAAGGATTTAAATAAAAGATTGGATTTTGACTTGTCATTTAGTCCAAATTAAGTTTGCTTTGAGGGACTCCTTGTTATTTAGAATGTTTTCGAGATAGGAATTTTTGAAAAAAGAGTTGTGAAACAGGGAAAAGTCGAGGCAAGAACTTTGTTCTCTCTCCTTAACACAAAATTGCCCTGTAATAGTGCTTCGGTTTCGGCAATTGTCTCCCAAGATACAACGACTTACAGTTCCAACAGAGCAACACAACAACTGCTGGAACACAACGAACGAAAAGACGTTTTGGACTTTTATTGACACGAAAGGAAGATATTATGCAACAAATATGCTTATGAATGCTTGGATGATTGAGTGAGATTGCTGGAAAACTAGGGCTCTATTTATAGTTTTCAGAAAGTTGTGTTCCAAAAGACACAACTCTAGAAAATGAAAAGGGCTGAAAAGGCATTGTACCAATTCGTGTCTAAACTGCCACCTGTTCGGATATGATGCTAGATTAATTAATTAAGCCCAAAAATTTAATTACTTTTAGGCCCAAAACGGACCCAACTCCAAACCAAACAAAGTCCAAAGGCCAAAGGCCAAAGGCCTCGGGCACGGTCTCAGTCTCAATCCAGGCGGGCGGCGGCGGCGCGCGTGTGGCTTGGTACTTAAGCCCTCACTTGATTATACCTCTAGCTATCCATTTGACACTATTTAAAGTGTTCTCATTAATGCTCTTTTCGTGATGCGGGACAAGTGACTTTTCACCTCCCATCAAGCCCTTTGAGCTCACTTTAGCTCATTGAAGTACTTTTCGTGATGTCTTGAACTAATCAACTTTTTATGTAAACCAAGGCAGCAACATTTACACAATAACATTTCTAACGTCTTTTGTTCTCACGTTTTGTCCATTTCGGCCTTGGACCACTCTTGGATTCATAAGTGTTTCATCGAAGCGACCCTATAATTCACACTTACATAGGTGATCTCCTAAAAGAATACCCTGTCATATTCCACCTTAAAAGGTCATAGGAATCATTAAAAGTCACTTGACTTACCCTTACCACACTCGACAGGTAGCACTTGGATTTAGGGAATGGTATGAATAATTTTCCAAGTGCACAATTTGAATTTCCATAACTTAGTTTGCCCATTGAACCAAGATTTTGGGATCTCCAATCTACGAGGTTGGGTTACCATCATGAATTTTCTTTTATTTGTGGGTTTTTTAGACCCGTTCCCATTACAACATTGCACATTTGATCTCTATTGATTTCTTTCGTCAAAGGATTGGCCAAATTATCTTTTGACTTCGTAAAGTCAACTGAAATAATTCCATTAGAGATCAATTGCCTAATGGTGTTGTGTCTTCGACGGATATGTCTAGACTTACCATTGTACATTGTGTTTCGAGCCCTTGCTATCGCAGATAAATTATCACAATGAATCATTACTGCGGGCGCAGGTTTCGACCAACAAGGAATATCTTCTAAGAAATTACGAAGCCACTAGGTTTCTTCACCGGCTTTATCTAAAGCTATGAATTCGGATTCCATTGTGGATCTCGCTATACACGTTTGTTTAGAAGATTTCGATGAAACAACTCCCCCACCAATCATAAATACATATCCACTTGTGGATTTGGAGTCGTTCGTATCCGATATCCAGTTTGCGTCACTATAGCCTTCTAGCACAGCTGGGTATCTTGTATAATGCAATCCAAGGTTTATGGTATTCTTTAAGTATCTAAGTACTCTAGTGATTGCTTTCCAATGATCTTCACTTGGATTGCTCGTGAATCGACTTAATTTGTTCACGGCATATGCAAGATCTGGACAAGTACAATTTGTTAAATACATTAGACTGCCTATGATCTTTGCATATTTAATTTGAGAGACAACATCTCCTTGATTCTTGACTAGATGTAAAGTCAAGTCCACTGGTGTTTTTGCAGGAGAACTCTCAAATGCATCGAATTTCTTAAGCACAGTTTCAACATAATGAGATTGTGTTAAGACAATTCCATTTAGTGTCCTAGCTATCTTGATTCCCAAGATAACATCGGCTAGGCCCATATCCTTCATGTCAAAATTATTTTTTAACATGTTCTTTGTTTTCACGATAATGTCGTGACTGCTGCCCATAGTTAGCATGTCATCTACATATAAGCAAACAATTACATAATCGTTTGTTGAACCTTTAATATAGATGCATTTATCACATTCATTTATTTTGAAACCATTTGATAGCATAGTTCTATCAAATTTTTCATGCCATTGTTTAGGTGCTTGTTTGAGACCATATAATGACTTTACAAGTTTACACACCTTTTTCTCTTGGCCGGGAGCCACAAACCCTTCGGGTTGTTCCATGTATATTTCCTCATCGAGGTCACCATTCAAGAATGTCGTTTTAATATCCATTTGATGTATCTCAAGGTTGTTCAATGCTGCAATAGCAATGAGCACACGTATTGAAGTGATTCTTGTCACAGGCGAATACGTGTCAAACAAGTCATATCCTTCTTGTTGTCTTAATCCTTTAGCTACTAGTCTAGCCTTGAATTTATCAATTGACCCATCGGCCTTGTATTTCCTTTTAAGGATCCATTTACATCTTAAAGGTTTGCACCCCGGTGGAAGATCTACTAGTTCCCAAGTATGATTTTAGATAATGGAGTCGATCTCACTTCTTATCGCTTCTTTGCATAATGGTGCATCGGGACTAGATAGTGCTTCTTGAATAGTCCTTGGTTCATTTTCCAACATAAAAGTTAGAAAGTTGGGCCCAAATGTCTTAGAGACTTTGGCTCGCTGGCTAAGTCTCGGTTCATCTCCATCTTGAGTTGGAGCACTTGTAGCTTCGTAAGTTCTCTTTTTAGAACTTCCTTCAACTGTTTCGTTGCACGGAAAAATATGTTCAAATAATATTGCATTCCTTGATTCAATTGTCATTCCACGATTTAAGTCGGGAATTTCAGGTTTATGCACTATAAATCTATAGGCACTACTGTTATTTGCATGTCCAATGTAAATGCAGTCAACAGTCTTGGGTCCAATTTTGACTTAATCAGATTTAGGTACTTCAACCTTAGCCAAACACCCCCACACTTTGACTTATTTATAAGATGGTTTTCGACCCTTCCATAATTCATATGGAGTTTTATCCATCTTTTTATGGGGAATCTTATTTAAGATGTAATTTGCCGAGAGTATGGCTTCCCCCCACATATTTTGGGGTAAGCCCGAGCTAATTAGCATAGCGTTCATCATCTCTTTAAGAGTTCGATTTTTTCGCTCGGCAACTCCATTAGATTGCGGTGAGTATGGTGCTGTCGTTTGATGAATTATACCATTAGAGGCACAAAATTCTTCAAATGGAGCGACATATTCTCCTCCTCTATCACTTCGAATCATTTTGATCTTTTTACCAAGTTGATCCTCTACCTCACTTTTGTAAGTTTTAAATACTTCATAAGCTTCATCTTTACTGTTAAGTAGATATGCGTAACAATACCTTGTGCAATCATCAATAAAAGTTATGAATTACTTTTGCCTCCTCTAGTTTGCACAAATTTCAAGTCACATATATCCGTATGAATTAATTCTAGAGGTGCAGTACTTCTTTCCACTTTATGGAACGATGCTTTGGCCATTTTTGCCTCAACACAAATTTCACATTTATTTTGTGAATTTATTTCCATTTTAGGCAATAAGTCCAATTTAACTAGCCTTTGTAATGTACTTAAATTCACATGTCCTAATCTATCATGCCATAAATTAGAACACTCAAGCAAGTAAGAATAATCATTTATTTTATTCATAGTACGCTTCACAGCCATTACATTCATTTTGAAGAGCCATTTCTCGAGGTACCCTTTGCCTACAAACATACCATTCTTGGTCAAAACAAACTTATCGGCCTCAAACACTAGCCTAAATCCCGCCTTGCTCAACAGGGCTCCGGAGACTAGATTCTTGCGAATGTCCGGGACATGCATCACATCCACAAGCGTAAGCTCTTTGCCGGAAGTCATCTTTAGCACCACCTTGCCTTCACCCACTACGTTTGATGTAGCGGAATTTCCCATAAATAGCTTCCTTCCTTCAACGGCTGTGTAGGGGGAGAACATCTCTTTGTCCGAGCAAATGTGGCACGTTGCTCCGGTGTCCACCCACCACTCTCTTGGATTGTACACCAAGTTGGCTTCAAACACTACATCAGTGAGGTCCATCTTGGACAAATCGGTAGAGACAACTTTTTCCTCGGCGAGGTTAGCTTGGTTATGTCCCTTCTTTGGCTGACGACATTCTCGAGCCATGTGACCAATTTTTCCACAGTTGTGGCAGCTTCCTTTGAACCTTTTAGTGGGATTTGGCTTGCGTTTGGTCACCTTTCTTTTCTTGGTACTTGGCTCGGCCAAATTCACCTTTGCCTCCATCTTTCCTTTCACGGTTTTGGCTTCGACTTGACGATTGTCCTCCTCAATTCGAAGGCTCACGATCAAGTCCTCAACAATATTCGTCCCTTAACAAATAAAAAAATGGATAGCTATGTGGAGATCTGTCGAGAAAGATAGAAAGAAAGCAAGAGACAAAGAGGGAGAGAAAAAGAGAGAGAGAGAAAAAGAGAGGGAGAAAAAAAAAGACAGAGACGGAGGGGAGGGGGTTGAGGAAAAGAAATAGAGAAGAACAAAAATAAATAATCTGGTAGAAGAAACGTTAAATATGTAGGTTAAAATATCTAAGGTATAAGGGCAATATAGGGATAAACAAAAAATTAAGGATATATATCATATATTGTTTCAAACTAAGGATTTAATTAAAAGATTGGATTTTGACTTGTCATTTAGTCCAAATTAAGTTTGCTTTGAGAGACTCCTTGTTATTTAGAATGTTTTCCAGATAGGAATTTTGGAAGAAAGAGTTGTGAAACAGGAAAAGTCGAGGCAAGAACTTTGTTCTCTCTCCTTAAGACAAAATGGCCCCGTAACAGTGCTTCGGTTTCGGCAATTGTCTCCGCAATTGTCTCCCAAGATACAACGACTTACAGTTCCAACAGAGCAGCACAACAACTGCTGGAACACAACGAACGAAAAGACGTTTTGGACTTTTATTGACACGAAAGGAAGATATTATGCAACAAATATGCTTATGAATGCTTGGATGATTGAGTGAGACTACTGGAAAACTAGGGCTCTATTTATAGTTTTCAGAAAGTTGTGTTCCAAAAGACACAACTCTAGAAAATGAAAAGGGCTGAAAATGCATTGTACCAATTCGTGTTTAAACTGCCACCTGTTCGGATATGATGCTAGATTAATTAATTAAGCCCAAAAACTTAATTACTTTTAGGCCCAAAACGGACCCAACTCCAAACCAAACAACATTTCCAAAGTCCAAAGTCCAAAGTCCAACGGGCTCGGTCTGGGCGGGGGGCGGCGGCGCGCGTGTGGCTTGGTACTTAAGCCCTCACTTGATTATACCTCTAGCTATCCATTTGACACTATTTAAAGTGTTCTCATTAATGCTCTTTTCGTGATGTGGGACAAGTAACTTTTCACCTCCCACCAAGCCCTTTGAGCTCACTTTAGCTCATTGAAGTACTTACTTTGTGCATTTATTTCTCATTCATCCCATATTGGATTTGAGCATTTAAACACACTACAATTATCTACTCGAAGCGTAAATTATGTTTCCCATAATTTATTCCTTGAATCGATCACGGAATTTTACTTCAATATTTTCCACATTTTCCAACACTCCTAGCATATTACCCCTAAAAAAATTACCACATGACCAACTACAAAAATTAGTCAAAGCAATGTTCTTTTAATACTGCTGAATTGGCTTTATAAATGAAGTTCTTTCAACTCTCAAAAAATTAAAAAAATAAAGACCCCGGGAGCCACAGTCGTGGTTTGTCCTACGAGTCTGTTTGTTGATACTAATGACCAAAATACCCTTTATATAAAAATCTTTTAAAATTACAGATCCATCCCAGAACTTTCATAATCCAAAATGAATTTTTTTGAATTTTTAATTCATTCCCTAACATTTTCAAAAGTCTCTCTTTTCGATTTATCAAAATCCTCTGCTGCCTCTTGGCGCCACGATCATGCTCTAGAACCAGAGATCAATTTTAAAATCCTGAGCAATTTCTTGGACCACCCATTGGAATGGGAGCCGGCGGATTAAGAGCTTCTGGTACTTGCAGATCTCACGGAGTGGCAAAAACGGTGGGGAATCTTCACTTGGCCGGTGGCCAAAGAATATTCCTAGTTAAATTAAGGGTTTTTTTGTGCATAAGTCAATGACCAACCATTTTTATAATATGTATTATAAATAAAAGAAAAATTAATGTATATAACAAAATTACCTCCGATCATGTACACTCAATTCTTAATTGTAACCCCAATTTAATCATTTTTTACCACAAAAATTCAATTTTGATTTTTTTTTCTTTTCTGAAATTATATTTTTGGCGCCCATTTCCGACGTTGACTTTTTCGATATATATATATATATATATATATATATATATATATATATATATATATATATATATATATATATATATATATATATATATATATATTTCTGGTCTGCTTTTTCCGCCGCCGGTCTCCGGCGTTGATTTTTTTAAGTGATTTTTTTTACATAAAATTTTTATCCATTTTTTTACTCCCGTCGCTAAAGGTTGACTGTAATTGTACTGTAATTAACAGTATTTATACTGTTACTGATAGTACATTAACATAATTATATTGTCGTTGGTAGTACATTAACGTAATTGTACTATTGCTGACAGTACATTTATGTAATTGTACTGTCGTTGACAGTACAATTACAATCAACGATAATAATATTAAATTTTGTTTTTGATTTTTTTTTTGTTTTTATTTGATTTGTTGACATTTCAACGTAATTATATTACTTTCGTTGACAGTAAAATAACTGCAAACATAATAATATTACGGTCAACCAATATTATTATTTTTTGGTTATTTTTTGGGTTTTTTTTTGTTTGAGCTGTTGATGGAGTAAACTAATATATTACTGTCTACTATTGTAATATTACTGTAACCATAATAATATTACTGTAGTTGACGGTAATATTACTGTTGTTACAATAATATTGCTGTCAACCACATCAATATTAATGGTTTTTTGGCTTTTTATTATGTTTACATTTGTTGAACAGTCAATATATTAATATTAGTCTATGCCACAATAATAATAATGACTTTTTTGTGTTAATATTACTGTACTAGGGATTAATATAACAATATTAATGTGGTAAACTGTAGTATAGTTAATATTATTGTGTTTAACAATATATAGTTAATATTACTGTTAACCACAACAACATTGCTGTTTAAACGGGGGCAAAAAGATGTTAAAGAAAAAAAAAAAGAAGAAAAAGTCAACGCCGTCGGAGACCGGTGTTGACCGCCGGTAGAAGCTGGAATAAAAAAATCGAAAAATTCAACGCCGGATACCGGCGGAAAAATCAGGAAGAAGAAAGAAAAAAAAAGTCAACGCCGGAGATTGGGGCTTAACGGCGGCGACGGACGAAATTGTATTTAAAATTGTGTTTTGGGTCAAAATTGAATAATTTGGTAAATTTAGAGTCAAATTGAGGTTAAATTTAATTAAATGATGAATTTGAAGCATATTAAAATGTGAGGGGCTATTTTAGTCTTTTACAAACCTCTGAACAATGTGATGTGATCCAATCGAAGATTTCCAAGGTTTCCGGAGTATTAATTACATTGTGGGCTGAAAATTTAAGAAGCATGAAGTGGGATAATTCAACAAATCGGTGAGACGACAAGCACTCGAAGGCCCAACTTGAGTTCAAATCCAGCACATGGCTATCCACATTTCAAATGAGATCAAGTCAGCTTTAAGAGACTTCAATTACAAAGATGTTAATCTTTAAATGCTCTAATAGTTGCAATTAATTATTTGAAGTCTTGGTAAGATCCAAGATTTCCACAATTGAAGATACACACGTTTTTTTGGAGTCTGGGGGGTCTTGATTAGTGCATTTCAGCCTTGGAATATCAAGACAACGATTTAGAAGCTTTCCTAATTTAGATTGAATAAGTGTTCATTAGATTAGCTGATTTGTGGCTAATTTGATTATTTGAATAATGATTCCATGATCGTAGTTTATTTCCATAGATTAGAGTAGTTGAACTCTATATAAAGGGATCAACTTGTATGAATAAAAACACACAACCATGTATTCAAATCTTATGAGTAAGAGTGTGTCTCTTTGTTTCTTCAAGAACCATTATTTTTAAATGAAGTTATCGGAGTTGTTCTCCGTGACGTTCGCCCCTGACTTATCAATCAATCTTCCGCAATTGATTGTGCAGTCTTCGTATACCATGATTCTTGCTTCTTTATAGACAATGGGTCGGGGTTCTACCCCACTGAATCCTTCTTTAGACGGTCCAGGAATTGAAATCCGAAGTATTGATATCGGGTCTCGTCACATGCATGGTTGGCGTGGTTCGTATCACAATGTGTAGAATTTTTTTTAAAAATAGTTTTTTATCCGTACTACTTAATAAATAAGTAATCATTGATTGACTTATTTGTAAAATGTTCAACAAATAAAAATAGTTAAAACGAAAATTGTTGCTGAAATTAGGAGTAAGAAATGTGCTGGTGTTTATTTATTATAAATAAATGAAGGGAAATTTTTGACAAAACTCCCACGACACGTATGTGTAACTACAATGAGTCCAATTTTTTTTTTTTTTTAAGATAAATCCAAAACATCTTTTATTAATATAAAATAATTAAGTATCATAAATATACCTTTACCTTATTATAACGTATCTTAGGGTTGAATATAAATATACGTAATATCTTTTTTTTTCTTGAAAAAAAAAACATACGTAATATCTGTTCCTTTAATATCACAATATCACGTTCTCAATCACACCCACAAATCTCGCTCATTGAACATAAATAATTGTGTATGTCTTTTTTCTCTCTAGATTTGATTTTCTCCTTTGTTTTCTATTCACCTTTGCATCTCTCCGTTCAGCCTCTACGCTTGTTTCTTCTCTATCCACCGACTCCACCCCAGCCCCCAACCCTATTTCCTCTCTCTTCATCGTTTCAATCATCTTTCAATGGTTTTAGGGATTGTGGGGGCAGTCCCTATTTGATAACGATACTGTGAAAAAGACTATTAATTTTCATAAATTAATATTTTGAACAAGATGATTATATATATTAATATTTATAACACTGCACCTTGGATACTTGATTTGTATAAAATTTTGGCATCGGGACTATATAGTCATGGATATATCCATGACTAGCTTCATAAAGTAGTCATATTGGTGTATATTGCATAAATATGTTGAAACGGAAAACGAATGGGGAAACAACAATTATAATTAAAAAGAACGATAGTGGTGATACATTGCATATTAGTAGGTTAAAAAAAAAATTGGGTATGAAAGCTTCTCAGATTTTGTTCCCACCGACGATGGTGTGACAACAAGGTTTGCTTTTGGAAATTGGTTTTCATTTTCAGATTGATACAGTGACCCTCGTCGGCCTTGTTTGTGGTGGTGCACTAATCTTGCACTTTTTCCTGGATATAGTAATGGCTTCAAATAGTGGATTTTCGAATAGTGAATTTATGTCTTTTTTAAGTTGTGTTAGTAGTGGATTACGTTTGTTGTTAGTGGATTTCGATAAGTTTGTTGTGGATTATGTTATTAAAATGGATTACGTTAATTTTTCCGTAATTGGTCTAGCACTTTTTTCCTGGACATAGTAGTGATTTACGTTTCAAATAGTGGATTTTCGAATAGTGGATTTACGAATAGTGAATTTACGTTTTCTTTTCGTTGTTTTTTGAGTTGTATTAGTAGTTAATTACATATGTTTTTAGTGTTTTTCGATAAGTTTGTTTGGGATTATGTTAATGTTAAAATCGATTACGTTAACTTTACAATAAATTTCAAGGTAATTTACAGTGGTTTTCGATAAATTTGTAGTGGTTTTCGATGATTATATAGTGAATTTGAAACCGTAACCCTGATGGAATCCAAATTGAAAAACAAAATTAAAATAAAATTGGGTTTAAAACTATATGTTTTAAATCCGGTGGAAAAAACAAAACAAATTGTTAAAAAACTGAAATAAAATAAAATTAGTATTTTGTTTTAACATTGAAAATTTTAAAAATCATATGTTTTCTGAAAAAAAAAATTAAATGACGTGAGGATTTTAAGGAGTTGTTTTGGAGAGAGAGTATGATAGGGACATTTCGGACAATTTGAGTCAAATGTGTTTATTTAAAATATGAATTAATAAAATGGATTTATCATGAAGTCCAAATTCAAGGAGGGGGTGGGGGGGGGGGGGGGGGGGGGTGGGGGGTGGTTGATACGAACCTCGTAGAACTTGTTACGAGACCCTAATACCTTACGCGGAAGCAAGATCGAAACATCCAAAAACAAAGATTCAAAAGGGTTGAACCGCGACCCGTTGCCTATAAATAGGCAAGAACCTTGGTATGTGAAGACGCCACAATCGATTGTGAAAGATCGATTGATAAGTCGGAGTGAACAAACGGAATCCACCGATACGTTCGAAGAGTTCATAGAGAACCAAAGAGAATAATCTCATAATTTTATTCAAAACTCGTACAATAAAATAGGTCAAATTGGCAACCTATTTATAATATCTAAAAAGACTCATTTTTCACAAGGAAAATGACTCCTACCTAAACTATAACAAGGAAATAAATAAATAAGCAAATCCTAACCATTAAGAACTCTAAAATACCGAAATAATGTAAATCCTAAATAAAAACGTAATTCAATAAAACATAAACTCCAAACATCAAGTCGACTTATTGATCACAATTCTAAACTTGCGTAGACAATTGGTTGTGCACGTGATGAACTTGATGCTCAATTATGACACTGTTACACTTTGAATCTCTCTCCGATCAAAACAAAAAAGTTGTAGAACATCCCGTTCGCTTTCTGTAGCAATTTCAATCACCTAAATTGGACGTCATATGAGAGAGTTATAACCCGAATGGTAAACTCTGCCAGAATCATACGGAACTTTCGGGATGCATGAAATTCAACTTGGCCAACGAATTTCCTTTTCCTTTTCGTCCAATTCCAAACCATGAACTCTTCAATGGTATTATTTAACCCTTTACTCTCCAAGGACAGCTCGAATAATGTCTTTAAACTCGTACGCTTTCGCGTCTGCCAATTCTTCGTCATGGAGCATCTCTGGATCGTATCATATATACTCCCCCTCTTTAAAAGGATTCGTCCTCGAATCCGGACAAATATAAAAATGAGCATATATAAGCTATCTCTCACGATCATCTTCAAACAATTGTAGCTCATATGGTCTAGTATACTCCAAAATTGATAAACTCAATATTCCCACTGAAGTATAGCTAGTCGCATTGGTACAACCAACTCCATCAATAATCAAACTCGAATATACACCTTCATGGCACTCAGTAGGAGCAAGATAATCTTCGTGTATCTCATCACCATCTTCATCAGCATGCACAATTGGAGTTTGCACTCCGGCTAGCTCGGCATTAACTTCGATGCATGGCTGGATCATATCATTCTCCACCTCTTCAAAAGGATTCGTCCTCGAATCCGAGCCTTCAATTTCTTCTTGAAGTGGTGGGGCGGTTTTTCACTTTTCGTCCTCCTCGGGATGCAACTCAATATTCTCACTTACTTCTTCCTCAATTAGCGCATCAATAACTTCCAAATATGTTTGAGCGTTCTCTTTCTCAAAAGCTTGACGAACATCTTCCTTTTCAGGGGGCGATAAAGAATCACCCTTTCTCTTCAATTCCTCGTAGTCCGACCGCAAATTCATGAATGGCTTATCCAAACAATCTGAAGCGACATGACCAAAACCCAAACACCAAAAACATTTAGTATCATGAATTGAACGAGATTGAGAAGAATAATAACCTCTCTCTTTAGTCTGATTTGGAGGATCGAATGTGGACTCTGTCGGTATTGATTCCCTATCTCGGTTGATGAAGAGCTCCACCATGATTTTCGACTCGGCGATCTCCTTTCTTTTAACTCATTAGCATAGGATGAATGAACTGAGTACTTACTTGATCTAGGATAATCATATAACTCTCGCTCGTAATAATCGGAATGACTCGTCTTGGTCGATCGAACTGAGCCCATCGCCGCAAATAAACATCTCTTGGTGCTGTAGCAGTTACACCATATCTTCCATCACCATAAACCTCCTTATCATGATGAGGTAGAACCGGTTGGTGAACATCACGTTGTAGGTATGGCCCTCGAACATGTTGATCTTTGTTAAGTTCCTTTAGTTGGGTAACAATTCCTTCCATCTGATCTTGGAGTTCCTGGAACCGTTTTTTCATTAACGACATCCTACGCTGCTCAATTTTTTCTCATTTATTACCGGCATTCTCGGACATGATCAAAACAATTTTTCTTTTCTTTTTTTTTTGACACGAATAAACCTTAACTTGGCAAAAAAGAAATCTAAACAAAAAAATAAAAATTCAATTTTTTTTTGTATATATATTTTTTTTGACGAAGACTCTAAATAACACAACTCAAGAAAAGATGAGATATACTAGAAGACACAACAAAAAATAAAGATAGGTGAAACCTGTTTTGGATGTTGGCTCTGATTACCAACTGATACGAACCTCGTAGAACTTGTTACGAGACCCTAATACCTTACGCGGAAGCAAGATCGAAACATCGAAAAACAAAGATTCAAAAGGGTGGAACCGCGACCCGTTGCCTATAAAGAGGCAAGAACCTTGGTATGTGAAGACGCCACAATCGATTGTGAAAGACCGATTGATAAGTTGGGATGAACAAACGGATTCCACCGATATGTTCGAAGAGTTCTTAAAGAACCAGAGAGAATAATCTCATAATTTTATTCAAAATTCGTCCAATAAAATAGGTCAAATTGGCAACCTATTTATAAGATCTAAAAAGACTCCCTTTTCACAAGTAAATAAGAAAATCCTAACCATTAAGAACTCTAAAATACCAAAATAATGTAAATCCTAAATAAAAACGTAATTCAATAAAATATAAACTCCAAACATCAAGTCGACTTATTGATCACAGTTCTAAACTCGCGTAGACAATTGGTTGTGCACGTGAATGAACTTAATGCTCAATTATGACATTGTTACACTTTGAATCTCTCTCCGATCAAAACATAAAAGTTGTAGAACATCCCGTTCGCTTTCTGTAGCAATTTGAATCACCTAAATTGGACGTCATATGAGACAGTTATAACCCGAATGGTAAACTCTGCCAGAATCATACGGAACTTTCGGGATGCATGAAATTCGACTTGGCCAACGAATTTCCTTTTCATTTTCTTCCAATTCCAAACCATGAACTCTTCAATGGTATTATTTAACCCTTTACTCTCCAAGGACAGCTCGAATAATGTCTTTAAACTCGTACGCTTTCGCGTCTGCCAATTCTTCGTCATGGAGCATCTCTGGATCGTATCATATATACTCCCCCTCTTTAAAAGGATTCGTCCTCGAATCCGGACAAATATAAAAAGGAGCATATATAAGCCATCTCTCACGATCATCTTCAAACAATTGTAGCTCATATGGTCTAGTATACTCCAAAGTTGATACACTCAACATTCCCACTGAAGTATAGCTAATCGCATTGGTACAACCAACTCCATCAATAATCAAACTCGAATATACACCTTCATGGCACTTAGTAGGAGCAAGATAATCTTCGTGTATCTCATCACCATCTTCATCAGCATGCACAATTGGAGTTTGCACTCCGGCTAGCTCGGCATTAACTTCGATGCATGGCTGGATCATATCATTCTCCACCTCTTCAAAAGGATTCGTCCTCGAATCCGAGCCTTCAATTTATTCTTGAAGTGGTGGGGCGGTTTTGCACTTTTCGTCCTCCTAGGGATGCAACTCAATATTCTCACTTACTTCTTCCTCAACTAGCGCATCAATAAATTCCAAATATGTTTGAGCGTTCTCTTTCTCAAAAGCTTGACGAGCATCTTCCTTTTCAGGGGGCGATAAAGAATCACCCTTTCTCTTCAATTCCTCGTAGTCCGACCGCAAATTCATGAATGGCTTATCCAAACAATCTGAAGCGACATGACCAAAATCCAAACACCAAAAACATTTAGTATCATGAATTGAACGAGATTAGGAAGAATAATAACCTCTTTCTTTAGTCTCATATGGAGGATCGAACGTGGACTCTCTCGGTATTGATTCCCTATCTCGGTTTGATGAAGAGCTCCACCATGATTTTCGACTTGGCGATCTCCTTTCTTTTAACTCAGTAGCATAGGATGAATGAACTGAGTACTTACTTGATCTAGGATAATCATATAACTCTCGCTCGTAATAATCGGAATGACCTCGTCTTGGTCGATCGAACTGAGCCCCTCGCCGCAGATAAACATCTCTTGGTGCTGCAGCAGTTACACCATATCTTCCATCACCATAAACCTCATTATCACGATGAGGTAGAACCAGTTGGTGAACATCACGTTGTAGGTATGGCCCTCGAACATGTTGATCTTTGTTAAGTCCCTTTAGTTGGGTAACAATTCCTTCTATCTGATCTGGGAGTTTCTGGAACCGTTTTTTCATTAACGACATCCTACGCTGCTCAATTCTTTCTCCTTTATAACCGGCATTCTCGGACATGATCAAAACAATTTTTCTTTTTTTCTCTTTTTTGACACTAATAAACCCTAACTTCGGCTATAAGGAAATCTAAACACGAACAAAACTCGATTTTGTTTTTTTTTTTTTGACACGAATAAACCCTTACTTGGCAAAAAAATAAATCTAAACAAAAAAATAAAAATTCGATTTTTTTTTGTATATTTTTTTTTTTGACGAAGACTCTAAATAACACAACTCAAGACGAAAAGATGAGATATACTAGAAGACACAAAAAAAAAATAAAGATAGGTGAAACCTGTTTTCGATGTTGGCTCTGATTACCAACTGATACGAACCTCGTAGAACTTGTTACGAGACCCTAATACTTTACGCGGAAGCAAGATCGAAACATCTAAAAACAAAGATTCAAAAGGGTGGAACCGCGACCCGTTGCCTATAAAGAGGCAAGAACCTTGGCATGTGAAGACGCCACAATCGATTGTGAAAGATCGATTGATAAGTAGGGGTGAACAAACGGAATCCACCGATATGTTCGAAGAGTTCTTAAAGAACCAAAGAGAATAATCTCATAATTTTATTTAAAATTCGTCCAATAAAATAGTTTAAATTGGCAACCTATTTATAAGATCTAAAAAGACTCATTTTTCACAAGGAAAATGACTCCTACCTAAACTATAATAAGGAAATAAATAAATCAGAAAATCCTAACCATTAAGAACTCTAAAATACCAAAATAATATAAATCCTAATTAAAAACGTAATTAAATAAAACATAAACTCCAAACATCAAGTCGACTTATTGATCACAATTCTAAACTCGCGTAGACAATTGGCTGTGCCCGTGATGAACTTGATGCTCAATTATGACATTGTTACACTTTGAATCTCTCTCCGATCAAAACATAAAAGTTGTAGAACATCCCGTTCTCTTTCTGCAGCAATTTGAATCACCTAAATTGGACGTCATATGAGAGAGTTATAACCCGAATGGTAAACTCTGCCAGAATCATACGAAACTTTCGGGATGCATGAAATTCGACTTGGCCAACGAATTTCCTTTTCCTTTTCTTCCAATTCCAAACCATTAACTCTTCAACGGTATTATTTAACCCTTTACTCTCTAAGGACAGCTCGAATAATATCTTTAAACTCGTACGCTTTCGCGTCTGCCAATACTTCGTCATGGAGCATCTTGATACGCGTAAAACCTACGTATATATTACCGCAAGTGTACAGTATCGCGTTTTGTAGAATAGTGAATTCCAGATATCGATCCACAGGGAATTAAGTTCCTAAATCTACCAAGTACCGTAATTATACTATCCTAAACTTTATCTAGACGGGAGAAAAAGATGGGAGATGACATGAAGCCAAAAGGAAACAAAAATAATAAAAACAACGGTCCGCCAGTATACGCGAGGAATTCCGACGTGTGATGGCTTCTAGGGTAAAATCCACCAGTGTACTATCGATAAAGATCTATGAATCGAAATCTATTGTCAATTCTACGTTCGCTAACCCAGACACTAAAGTACCCTAACCCCCGTCTCAGTGTAGTTAGAGTCTACCCACAGGTCCGACGTCTCCGTTCAGAACCTGATATTAAGAGAGCATTTAGGTCAAGTCCTTAAGGGCTACCCGAGGTGCATCACGTCTCCGTTTCCACAACCCGAGCTATGCTTTCCTAAAATCAAACGAGAAATCCTCTCTCGAGTTCATTCCCATTTACAATCAATTCAAGTGTTGGCCAAACAATCGAAAGCATTTAATACAGGAAAACATAAACAGAATCAAAGAACGACAAATAGATCACAGATCTGGAAATCAAAATCAATATATACAAGGTTTCATTTCCCTAAAAGAAAATGCTCAGTTCATTACAAACATAGCATCAAAATGAATAACACGAGAAATTATAAACTAAACGTAAAGAAAAGCTTATGAAAAACCCGAGTCGAAACCCTCGTCGAAGCTTCCCGCGAAGAACTGGCGAGAACCGAAGAGAAAACCGTAGAAAAAGTCGAGAGATAATCGAGAGTTAATCGAGATGTTGAAAAATGAAAAAGAGACCTATTTATAGTGAGAAATCAAAGAAAAATATCGTGGCAACCTTGAAAACTGTGAACCGCCTTCCCAGATCGCGATCCAGGAAGTGCGGATCGCGATCTGCCCCAATTTCTCGCTGCTACTGGAATTTGCCACCAGATCGCGATCCGGTGTTTCTGGATCGCGATCTGGCCTCTGCATCAACTTCAAACACTGTTTTCACCCATTTTGCGCCCGAATTTGACAATTATGCATTTCACAAAAGTTGTAGCCCTTGAAGTTAGCTTTCTAAGGCCACTTGAATCAGCTCAATCGGAGGTCGTATGCAAAAGTTATGGTGGAAATACGAAACAGTGCCACAATCCGCGAGAATGCACTTTTGCACGTGTTTGGATTGATTCTCTGCTTCGCTTCCAAAATCGTCTCGAATCGGCAAAAATAGCTTATCTTTACCTAAAATAGAAATAAAACAAAAACAACATAATATATACAAATAAAGCCGAAAACTCGGACGAACAAAGACCAAAACTCGAAGAATTGATAAGTGAAAATCATGCAAAATGAACACTTATCACATCTCTGGATCGTATCAGTGGTGGTGGTGTTGGTGGATGGGTTTGTGAAATAGCCCCATAAATAAAATATGTATCTTTTCCATTAAAATTGTGAATTACTTTTTTTTTTGTTGAGGCAGAAATATTTATTAGGCCAAATTGGCTAGAGCAATGAAAATTCCTCCATTACAGATTATTCCAAGCTTTGTGGCAAGAGTGTGTGCCATCAGATTACCACTACGCTTGACAAAAGAAAAAATACAAAAATCAAAAGATCTAGCTAAAGTCAAGCAGTCCTCAACATAAGCTCCAAACGACGAGGGTATGGATGCTCCATCATTAAGTGTGTTAATACCTTTCAAGCAATCCCCTTCCAATATAATCGAACTCCAGCCTTTTAATCTCGTCCACGAGATAGCTTCAGGCGCCGCTTGTGCTTCACAGTCTACCGCGTGTGGTTGACCCGGAAACTTTCGAACTGCCCAACCTCGACATTCTCCCTTCCAATCCCATGCAATAATTGAAACTACATGATAGTTCTCTCCGTAGGGTAATGCCACATCGAAATTTACCTTGATTGAACTTTCTGTTGGAGGTTTCCATTGAACCGGAAAATGATTCCTCGTGATGGTTGTCTCTCGCAAGCGTGTTTGTCGGAATTCATTAAGATGGATTTTGCTCCAGCTAATTAGATCTTCGGCCTGTAGCCCCACCTCGTCGTGCAACACGTTGTTTCGGGATTCCCAAGTCTTCCATACAATCATCCTAGCCAGCGAAAACTTCTCCTCACTCAACTTACAGCGCGCATTCTCCATCCACCTCCACAATTGAGCAAACTTGATACAGTGGCCCGAGATTGAAGGCCGTCGAGCTCCAAACACTATCCATGTTGCAACAGGTCTGAACAACATACAAAATGGTTTCCACTGCTGACATCTCAAACAGGTTGGAGAAGAGGCGATCTTCCGACGGAAAAGTTCAGCGCCCCTTGGGAGGATCTCTGAGGACACTCGCCACAAAGATATTCAAATTCCTTGTTGAATTGGAAGCTCCCAAATTGTATTCCATTTCCATGTTAACTTCCCACTATACTCCCCTCCACCGTTTCCATAGTTATCGCTAACGGAGTAGGTGCGTGCGACAATATTTTGGTAACATGATCGCACCGTAAACCATCCCTTGTTGGAGTAGTGCCAAATCCACCTGTCTTCCGCTCTTCGACTTCCGACTGGAACTGCCAAAATCCTCTCTCGATCAACCTGCCAGAACACTTCATCAATGAGCTCAACTTTCCATGATCGGGTATCTTTGTCAACGAGGTCCAACACCCTATCAGGAAAGTTAGTCATCACCGATCGTTTAGTCAGTACTTTAAAATTCCCGTCTTCACAAATCCAAGGATCGAACCAAATAGACGTGTCCGTACCATCTCCAATGCGTGGGCGAAGTCCCTGCATAAGATACAGACGAGCTTTGAGCATGCTTCACCATGAAGCCGATGGGCGCGTGCCAGTTGCCGCTCGTAGGACATCACAATTAGGGAAGGACCTAGCCTTGAGGATTTTGGAAAGGAGAAGGTGTGGCTCTGTCAAGACTCTCCACACTTGTTTGGCAAGTAATGCATGATTGAAGCTTCTTAAGTCCCGAAATCCCATTCCTCCTTGCGATTTAGGTAAATATAACCTTTTCCACGACATCCAAGCCATTTTTTTGTTTGCATCACCCCCCACCAAAAACTTCGACTAGTTGACTCTAGTTCCCTAATGAGGCCCATTGGCAGAGCAAAACAACTCATCATGTATGAGGGAATGGCTTGAAGTACCGCTTTGATCAACACTTCTTTGCCTACTTGAGATAATTTCTTTTCCCCCCAACCGTTGATCTTAGTCCATAGACGGTCTCGGAGGAATTGAAATATGTCCTTCCGTGACTTCCCCAAAGAAGCCGGCATGCCCAGATATTTCTCATGTCGATCCACCACCGGAAACCCCAATAGATTGTGTATAGACTATTTTGTAACCAAATGTGTGTTCGGGCTGAAACACATAGTAGTCTTCTCGTAGTTGATCTCTTGGCCGGATATTCTTTCATATTGATCCAAAATTCTTTTTAGCGTGGTTGAATCACCTTCACTAGCCCGGAAAAAAATGAGGGTGTCATCGGCGAAACAAAGATATGAAATAGGGAGTGCCGTCGGAGCAATTTTAACACCCTGTGATTCTCATCTTTCCACCGCTCATTGGATCAGGACATTCAAGACCTCTGCACAACAAATAAATAAATATGGATAAAGAGGACCGCCTTGTCGAAGACCCCTAGAAGGAGACAAAGAGCCAAACTGCGAACCATTAAACAAAAACAAATAAGAGACATAACGAAATACAAAGCAAAATAAGATCAATAAATCAGGTAAGAAACCAAGACGGGTAAGAACTTTACTCAAAAAAATTCATTCAATCCGATCGTATTCTTTGCTAATATCAAGTTTAACCACCATAAAGTTCAGCCGACTACTAGTATTCGTTTTAATAAAATGATTCACTTCGTATGCAACTAGAACGTTGTCAGTAATAAGGCGTTTAGGAACAAAGGCTGACTATGTAGGAGAAATAATATCATTTAGAATACGCTTAAGCCTGTTTGCAATAACTTTGGAACCAATTTTATAAATAACATTACAAAGGCTAATGGGTCTATAATCCGTGATTTTTTCTGGGTTATTAAATTTTGGGAATTAAGACTATAAAAGCGAAGTGAAGAGCTAGGGGCAATATTTTTTTTATTTAAGAAGTCTAGCACACAAGATGTGACACTAGATCCTAGGATGAGCCAGTATTTGGTGAAAAATAGAATGGGAAGGCCGCCCGGGCCAGAAGATTTAAGAGGGGCCATGCCACTAGTGGCTTGATTTACCTCGGCCGCTAGAAAAAGGGGTATAAAGTATTTGGGCCGCCTCGCTTGTCGCCCTCGGTTCCAACTGTTCCAACACCTCATCTATTTCATTCTCGCTCGGATTAGTGGATCGGAAAATATGCTCAAAATAGTCGGCAATAATCCTCTCGATCTCCTCTTCTCGATTATATCAGGTACTAAAATTATCCCTCATTTATTTAATATTATTTTTATGAGATTATTTAGTAACTTAGTAAAACATTTGGTTCTACCTTATTAATGTAAATCCTTGGAAAAATTTTCCACTCATTTGATAGTTATAATTGTTATTTATTTAAACTTTTTTTTTTTTTTACTTTCATTTAATATAATCAAGTTTAATAAATCCTTATATATCTTATTAATAAAAGTAAGGTTGGTCCTGGTAAACTTTAGGAAATGTTTGCCGCTCATTTGATAGTTATAATTGTCATTTGTTTATTTAATTACTTCTTTTTATTTTATTTTATTTAATATAATCAAGTTTAATAAATACGTTAATGAAGTATCCAGATTTTTTGGTCCCAAAATCTACGTATCTTTTTCGAAGAATAATATCATTTTACTTTTATGCGAATATTATTTAATATTTTAGAAGAATATTTAGTTCACATATATACTTTAAAATAACTTAATTTTTTAAAATTTTGGCTAATACATATGACTATTATATATCCTCGTAAATTAACAAATTTTCAATTTAAATCATCCATTTTTTTTTTTACAATTTTGGACGATTGGATGATTTCATTGTCCTTAATATCAACCATAAATTAAGGTAACAAATTTATATTTTATATCTATCTTATATATAAAAACAATTTTGTGTCTTTTAGGGTTTAAAATATCATAATACCCATTAGAGATAATTCTCATTAGACAATTAAGTCGTAATGCTAAACTATTCATTGTATTAATTATAAATATCCAAGTAATTATGAAATATTTAGATAGAGATTGATGCAATCAATTTAATTAGATAATATATTTACAAATAACAAAGTAAAAAATAATATTTGTTGTAAATAATATGGTAAAATGGGTATTTCTATCCTAACACATGAGAGGTTGTAACCTCCATATTCCACTATAGATTCTCAACTTCCCACTACCGCCATTATCCCCACACATTGTAGTGGTTGCAACTCCTATGTAACTCCTTTGTAACTTCTGGTGGATTACACCTATATAAATGAGAATCTCCCCTCCCCTAAACACACAATTTTCTCATTACGGATTGTTGTTCGTTGCATTCTCTTTTCGTCTCTTTGTGTTGTTATTTACATTCTTATGTATTTCCACAAGCACAAACCGAAAAGATAGATAAATAGGCCATTTTACAACACGTTGTCAGCACGAAGTGCTCGCCGTTATCGTGGAAAAACAATCGTTAGGATACTCGAAGAATTCGAGGTGCTCGTAGAAAGGTTATTGTTCGTCGAACAAGATTATTTGGAGAACATGTGATCCAAGTTTATATGTGAAACGGTAATCTCGAAAGAATATATTAATATCCTTCGTAATGTTTGGATTTAAGCGTTTTAAATAAACTTTAATCTTCTTGCAATTTTAATTTCGTAAGAGATGCATGATAGATCTATTTAATGGCATGAAATATAGAATAAACTTTATGTTCAAGTCATTACTTCATTTATACCGTGGATAATTTGAATATATGATCTAGTTGGTGATCTTTATTCTATAATGTGATTAAAATGTCTTCTTATTTCATATAATAATTGTTCTGAGCATGTGAAATGCTATCTTATTATTCAACAAAAGTATTGCATGTTCAAGTATGAATATTGTCATAAATTTTGTCGTCTCAATCATGCTATATGATTCTATGTATTTTGCTATATATGATGATATAAATGTTTGAGATTTAAAGTGATGAATCTCGTGATATATTCTTTTGTCTCGTGCTCTTTATGTATTATCACTTATGCCCGATCCGATTGTATGAATTT
>NW_012193060.1:128361-150778 GCF_000504015.1 Erythranthe guttata
AAAGAGTGTTTTAGTTCATTTTTATACCAATAATAAGAAAATCCACACGATGTCTACTAAATTGAACTGTATGAAAAGGAATATAAAGAAACACTTGAGCATTCTTGGAATATGAATAAAGTATTTTTTTATATTTTCTGAGGATGAAACAACAATTAATTCACTAAACTCTAATGCTTGGTTTAAGGAAAATAATGATTAAAAAGGTGAAATTATTAGGTCAATTGATTTTTACGTTGGTTGCAAGATAAAATGCTAGGTAATGTAATTATGAGAAAAAAGTGGAAAAAAAATTTCTTGAACAACAATCTCTTTAAAAAATTTCTCCGGCCTCCCCTTTCAACATCTCTTCTAAATCGCTCTCAAATCCCTGCCGAAGAGTCAACTATTGTCTATTAATAACACGATCAACTTATAAACTATAGACAATTATATATGTAGACGATTGAATCTGGCAAGAAATGTTAAATGGATTTGTAATGATAAGACATCAATTTATTGAACCTCCGATTTCAGCTACTTGTCAAAATTTTATAAACGTATTGATGATTCGCTTCTTCGAAACCATAAAAACCCTAAGGCAGAAAGGAAAAAAAAAACTAATCAAACAAAAATCTGCACTAACAATTACTTTTAAGGAAACTTTTTAAGAATCTGACAAGAAATTTTAATGAATAAACTACTTGTAATGATCCAAAACTCAGTTCATGTTAATGTCTGAATTTAATGAACGCATATGCAGTCATGATTTGATTCTTGAAAAAATTGAAGTTCTTCATGACAAACCCTAGAAACCCTAAAAACACAAAGGAAAGTCAAGAAAGTTATAACTTACATCGAAATCTTGATAATTAATCTGGAAAGTAGGATCAAGATCCCACATGGAAGCGGAAGCAGCGATCGATTTCTGCTTCTCCATCTCGTCCACTCTGCGCAAGACGTTATCCTTCAAAGCTTCCATTGCTTCGGCATATTCCTCAAGTTCGTAAAGTTCCATGCCCTCCATCGGTTCATCCCACCAGAATCTTGAACTAATAATACTACTACTCTCTTGCTTCATTGATCTCTTTACTATCTCGAGTTTCTTTACAGCTTCATCGTACTTACTCCTCCCATCTTCCCTGTAAGGGATAATACTCGAGGCTGCTCCGCCACCTCCGCCGGTCTGGTAGCGGTCGAGCAAAGTTTCGACGGAAGGGTGGCCGTATGAGTAGATCTTATTCGCCGGAGATTGCACGAGGATTGCGATTTCCGCACCGCAGAGAACGCTGAGTTCGCTGGCTTTTCGGAACAGGCCTATTCTCCGCTTCGAGAATGTTACTTGCAGACTGCTTTTCTTTTCTATTTTCTTAATTTCAATCTTTCTTCGCCCCATTGTTTTTTTCTTGCAAATACTTAATTCTTTGTTGTTGTTTTCCATGGCTGATGGGATGAGAAATTCAGACAAGGAAAATAACAATTGTGAAGTTGTTCGATCTTCTCTGATGGTCGTGATTTATAGAAGATTTTCTCTGCCGAATTTAACCGTTGTGATTTTTTTACCATATTTAATGTAATACAAATATATCGCTCTGTTCACACCAGCAGCATCTATATACTTTCCATGTACACCTGTAGTTCGCATTAATTGCTTCTTGATGGTTTTCCTAAACATAATAAAAAAAATAAAATAATAGATTGTGATACACTAGAATCTTGATAAATTAATAACATCGCTTAAATAATATTTTTTTCCGGTCCCGACTCGGAGACAACGTGCTAAATTAATAGTTCTCTAAATTTATAAGATAATACACATTCGACAATTTTAAAAAGCCCCATATAATATATAAATTAATAATGTATAAAAATAATTTTAATTACAGAGTACAATACATATTTTATAGATATATGAAGACTTACTAAAATATGATTTAACTGTCGTTTGTTCATTGTTGAAGTTCACACCACCATCAATCTCGTTTCTCACTTTCTTAATATGGTTAGAACTTCTGGTATAGTCTTTTCATAACTCAACAGAAAATTGTTAAAAATTATTGCAGCTTATAGAGCTTTCGTTCGAGAAACGGACTCTATAGTACGTTTGAACTAATGCTACAATGAATTATATTTACGTAAAAAAAGAAATGTGTACTTGTTAAAAATAATAATAAAAATAATTTCATAAATTAATAAGTTGTTAATAAATGTATAAATTAATAATTATTATATATCGATAAGTTACTATTTCGCTAAATTAATAGAATTTTGATGATCTCAACTATATTAATTTATAGAGGTTTAAGTGTAGTTTGTTGTTTAACTTTGACTAAGAGGGTGTTTGGCTAAGCTTATTTTAAAAAGCTGATAAACTCTTACGTCTGATAAGATGTTTTAAGAGCTGATAAGCTGTTACATCTTATTTTTAAGATTAAATTTTACAGTGTTTGGATAATGGACTTATTTCCTATTTTTACTCATTAAAAGATCTTAAATAAAAAGGTGGGGTAGAGGTACTTATTTAAAAAGATCTTATTTGCTCTCCAACAGCTTATTTTAAAAAAAATTAAGATCTTTTTCTAAAAAATTAGCAAACACTTTGGAAGAGCTTATAAGCTCTAAAACATCTTATAAGCTCCTTTTAACATCTTATAAGCTTAGCCAAACACCCTCTAAGACTAACAATTAACGTTAAGAGAGTTTCCTTATGATATAGTGAGTTTTTAGACTTGTAAGATGGTGTGCATATAATATAAATTGACATTTTCCACACCTTGTGCTATTTAATAAAATAAAATTTCCGATAACTAAAAATAACCCACTATTTAATTTTCATTTTAAATAATCCCACAAAAATATGAATTCTCAAAAATCAAAATAATTCTACCTATTTTTATTTGAGATAAGCCCAACTCACCCCGCCCAACTGGTCCGACCCGACCGGGCCTTTTTTTTTTTAGTTGACATTCTATTTTTTTTTTCTTTTTATTTTTTTTACTGGTGGTGGGTCGTCGGAACTCCGGTTAGCTAACTCAACATTAGTTAACTTCAACAATAATTGACATCTTGTTTTTTGTTTTCCTTTCTTCCGGCGACGGATCGTTGGATCTCCGATTAATTGGTTGACTCAACATTAGTTGACATTCACAATTTTTTTTTTCCTCTTATGGCGGATCATCGGAGCTATGATTAAGACTTCAGCACTAAAATAGCCAGGTGCTAGCTAATGCTTAGTAAGGTAATCAGAGCCCTAAATACCCGCCGCCGAAAAAAAAAACTTAAAAAGAAAAAAAATATAATGTCGGATATTTACTAATGCAAAGTCAGCTAATGCGAACTCAACTAATGCATAGTCAGCTAATTAGAGCTTCAAAGTCCTGTTGATGGAAAAAGAAAGTTAAAAGAGAAAAGTTGGACGTCAACTAATGTAGAAGTCAGCTAATATGTAGTAAACTAATGCATGTTAAATAATTGGAGCTCCGACAACCCGTCGGCAAAAAAAAATTAAATTTAAAGTAAAGATAAATAAAAGAGAAAAAAAATTAATGTCAACTAACGTTGAATCAGCTAAGCAGAACTCCAACGACCCTTCGTCGGAAAAAAAAAATAAAACAAATAAAATAAAATTGAATTTCAACTAATGTTTTTGTTAACTAATGTTGACTAAGATAATCTAGATGATTCATGTATATGGAACATCAATATACACTAGGCCAAAACGCAAGACTGGCGACGAAAATTCGCGACGAATTCGATCTCCTAGCGATGTTTTATCACGGTTAGCGAGGTTTTATTTTTAGTCGCCACGTCAGTCAAAAATCGACGCCAAACGCCCCGTCGCAAAGTCAACGACGAACACACAATTGCGACGCCAAGTTTGGCGACGAAAACACAACTTCGTCGCTAAAACCGTATTTTCTGAAAAAAAATATTTTTTTATTGTTCGCGACGGATAATCCATATTCGTAGCCAGTTGTTGGTACGAAATTGCATATTTCGTCGCAAGTTCACTGAATCTTTTGGTGACTAAATAGTTTTTTCGTCGCCCGACTTTAATTAATTTGGCGACGTTAACGGAATTATATTTCGTCTCAAGTACTCATTTTTGTTTGTGGCGATTTTTTTTCGTCACAAACTTTTTTTTTAATTAATTTATTTATTTTAATTATTTTCTATTACAAAATAAAATCAGCTGTTAAAAAAAACAAAAAAAAAAAAAACCAAAACCATATTTACTCAAAAATATTAAAAACCACGATTACCAATTAAATATCAAAATACAACACAAACATCAATTCAAAAATTACATAAAAACTTGAACCCATAAATGTATTAGTTCAAGAGGCACACTAATTTTATCTCGTTTTTATACTCCACTATTAAAACGCTCGAGCAAGGTGTTCAAAATACCTCGGGTTTCCTGCAATTGCTCTTCTAATCGATCAACTTTTTCATCTTTAACTTTATTTTGTTCTTGCATTGTTTCTCGGGTTTCCTGCAATTGTAGTTCCAATCGATTCACTTGTTCGTCTTTCATTTTTATTTGTTCTTGCATTGCCTTCATTTGAATCTCCATTTGAACCTCCACGTCTGATGGTGTTGAAGAAAATCTCGACTTTCCAATCCTTGTGCTTGAACTTTTAATTCCAAGGCCTTTACTCTTTCCCAAAACCTTTTCAATTGCAGTCGAGTTGGCCGTGCTTTCGTCACTTCCATCAAGCAGTGTTTCCTCATAAACTCGCTCCAAATCAGCCTGAAAATTATTATGTACAAAAGTTTAGCCAAAAATTCGACAGCATAACATCTAAATACGAGCATACCCAAAAACAAATTCTTACCAGTATACAACTTGACATATTAAAAAATAATAGATGGTCACACATCTAAACTTCGTACTTAATTAACATATCAAACAATTAACATGATAAACTAAAATATCCACATAATAAACCACAACAGCATATCCATATTCATAGATAAAAACCACATCCATATCCATATATCCCAACTAAACATATAAAGAATTAACATACTACCGATTGAAGAATATAATTACACTTTACTTACCGAAATGAGAAGTTGTTCAGGAGTTGCTGTCCCGTTATAGATGGTCCAGTTTCCCTCTCAATGCCCATGTATGCTTTCTTATACGTATCAAACATGGTAGGATTTTTGCCAAACTTTTTAAACTAAAAAATAGATTATACAATAACTAGGTATTTTATATAAACTTAAATAAATTAAAATTATAGATTAAGCAACTTATAGGACCAACTATTGATACTTGTTCGACCCCAATGGTGGTTTGTCGACACTTTCTTTCTCGAGTCCTTGCATTTAGTGGACTTGGACTGTGAAAAATATTGCACAAATTAATACACATAAATATATGAAAATATAATTATAAATTAAAAGCATAAAATTTACCTTCCCATCATCCCCGGAGTTGAAATAGAATGAAACTGATCACATAGCCTCTCCCATGTTTGAGCGCTAATCCTATTCGGACGATTTGCCTTAGCAGCTGCAAGGTTAGGCGCTTTATCAAAAACCGCCTTCAATCTTTTATTTTTTGCATCTTTCCAACGACAATTGGCAATCTCGTTGAACCATTTCTTCGTAGCCTCATTTTCAGGAAGTTTCCACGTTCCCTAAAAGGCATACAAAAAAATCCATAATTAATTGATAACAAAATAATTTTAATAACAGAAGTAAATAAAATAATTTGAACTTTCAAATACCTTAAATGCTTTCCACAATCCTTCGACACGACCCTCTTTCTTGTGCTTAGGCCATGAAATAGACGGATCAAAATTGTCCCAATGTGTAACCTCGTTACTAATTGCCACAGCCAACTTGTACCTCCCGGGTGCAACGGGAATACCCATACCGTCAAACTCCAAATCAACTATATCGGGCTTGTAGACTCATCACCTATAGGCTCAACAGAAATATCTTCCGCCGACATTGCTCGCCTGAGAAAGAAAATAAGATACACATATACAGAAATATATATAGAAATAAATTTAAAACAATAATAAATTATGGCAAATAAAATGATAACATTAAAACAAGTAGATTACAATCCAAACAAGCTAATTAACAAGACTTCAAAAAAATATTAGAACAACAAATAGAATTAGTCACTCTTCCATATCATCTATAGCATTTATGTCATTATTTATAGGAAGTATCTCATAACATTCATCTTCAACTACATTGAGATCATCAGGAGTCAAAGCAAAGTTGTCTCTTGGTTTAATAACAATCGGAACCACCCATGGCCTATCACGTGGATCATCAACGTAAAAAGCTTGTAATACTTGACATGGCAGAACAAAAGGACTTGGTTTTATATCTGGCTTTGTTAAGTTCACAAGTGTAAAGCCCAAACCGTCCGTCTTGTTCATGCGAATATTAGCCCAATCCACCTGTCTTCCGCTCTTCGACTTCCGACTGGAACTGCCAAAATCCTCTCTCGATCAACCTGCCAGAACACTTCATCAATGAGCTCAACTTTCCATGATCGGGTATGTTTGTCAACGAGGTCCGACACCCTATCAGGAAAGTTAGTCATCACCGATCGTTTAGTCAGTACTTTAAAATTCCCGTCTTCACAAATCCAAGGATCGAACCAAATAGACGTGTCCGTACCATCTCCAATGCGTGGGCGGAGTCCCTGCATAAGATACAGACGAGCTTTGAGCATGCTTCACCATGAAGCCGATGGGCGCGTGCCAGTTGCCGCTCGTAGGACATCACAATTAGGGAAGGACCTAGCCTTGAGGATTTTGGAAAGGAGAAGGTGTGGCTCTGTCAAGACTCTCCACACTTGTTTGGCAAGTAATGCATGATTGAAGCTTCTTAAGTCCCGAAATCCCATTCCTCCTTGCGATTTAGGTAAATATAACCTTTTCCACGACATCCAAGCCATTTTTTTGTTTGCATCACCCCCACCAAAAACTTCGACTAGCTGACTCTAGTTCCCTAATGAGACCCATTGGCAGAGCAAAACAACTCATCATGTATGAGGGAATGGCTTGAAGTATCGCTTTGATCAACACTTCTTTGCCTACTTGATATAATTTCTTTTCCCCCCAACCGTTGATCTTAGTCCATAGACGGTCTCGGAGGTATTGAAATATGTCCTTCCGTGACTTCCCCAAAGAAGTCGGCATGCCCAGATATTTCTCATGTCGATCCACCACCGGAAACCCCAATAGATTGTGTATAGACTATTTTGTAACCAAATGTGTGTTCGGGCTGAAACACATAGTAGTCTTCTCGTAGTTGATCTCTTGGCCGGATATTCTTTCATATTTATCCAAAATTCTTTTTAGCGTGGTTGAATCACCTTCACTAGCCTGGCAAAAAATGAGGGTGTCATCGGCGAAACAAAAATTTGAAATAGGGAGTGCCGTCGGAGCAATTTTAACACCCTGTGATTCTCATCTTTCCACCGCTCATTGGATCAGGACATTCAAGACCTCTGCACAACAAATAAATAAATATGGATAAAGAGGACCGCCTTGTCGAAGACCCCTAGAAAGAGACAAAGAGCCAAACTGCGAACCATTAAACAAAAAAAAAAATAAGAGACAGAACGAAATACAAAGCAAAATAAGATCAATAAATCAGGTAAGAAACCAAGACGGGTAAGAACTTTTCTCTAAAAAATTCATTCAATCCGATCGTATTCTTTGCTAATATCAAGTTTAACCACCATAAAGTTCAGCCGACTACTAGTATTCGTTTTAATAAAATGATTCACTTCGTATGCAACTAGAACGTTGTAAGTAATAAGGCGTTTAGGAACAAAGGCTGACTATGTAGGAGAAATAATATCATTTAGAATACGCTTAAGCCTGTTTGCAATAACTTTGGAACCAATTTTATAAATAACATTACAAAGGCTAATGGGTCTATAATCTGTGATTTTTTCTGGGTTATTAAATTTTGGGAATTAAGACTATAAAAGTGAAGTGAAGAGCTAGGGGCAATATTTTTTTTATTTAAGAAGTCTAGCAGACAAGATGTGACACTAGATCCTAGGATGAGCTAGTATTTGGTGAAAAATAGAATGGGAAGGCCGCCCGGGCCAGAAGATTTAAGAGGGGCCATGCCACTAGTGGCTTGATTTACCTCGGCCGCTAGAAAAAGGGGTATAAAGTATTTGGGCCGCCTCGCTTGTCGCCCTCGGTTCCAACTGTTCCAACACCTTATCTATTTCATTCTCCCTCGGATTAGTGGATCGGAAAATATGCTCAAAATAGTCGGCAATAATCCTCTCGATCTCCTCTTCTCGATTATATCAGGTACTAAAATTATCCCTCATTTATTTAATATTATTTTTATGAGATTATTTAATAACTTAGTAAAACATTTGGTTCTACCTTATTAATGTAAATCCTTGGAAATTTTTTCCACTTATTTGATAGTTATAATTGTTATTTATTTAAACTTTTTTTTTTTTACTTTCATTTAATATAATCAAGTTTAATAAATCCTTATATATCTTATTAATAAAAGTAAGGTTGGTCCTGGTAAACTTTAGGAAATGTTTGCCGCTCATTTGATAGTTATAATTGTCATTTGTTTATTTAATTACTTCTTTTTATTTTATTTTATTTAATATAATCAAGTTTAATAAATACGTTAATGAAGTATCCAGATTTTTTGGTCCCAAAATCTACGTATCTTTTTCGAAGAATAATATCATTTTACTTTTATGCGAATATTATTTAATATTTTAGAAGAATATTTAGTTCACATATATACTTTAAAATAGCTTAATTTTTTAAAATTTTGGCTAATACATATGACTATTATATATCCTTCGTAAATTAACAAATTTTCAATTTAAATCATCCATGTTTTTTTACAATTTTGGACGATTGGATGATTTCATTGTCCTTAATATCAACCATAAATCATGGTAACAAATTAATATTTTATATCTATCTTATATATAAAAATAATTTTGTGTCTTTTAGGGTTTAAAATATCATAATACCCATTAGAGATAATTCTCATTAGACAATTACGTCGTAATGCTAAACTATTCATTGTATTAATTATAAATATCCAAGTAATTATGAAATATTTAGATAGAGATTGATGCAATCAATTTAATTAGATAATATATTTACAAATAACAAAGTAAAAAATAATATTTGTTGTAAATAATATGGTAAAATGGGTCTTCTTATCCTAACACATGAGAGGTTGTAACCTCCATATTCCACTATAGATTCTCAATTTCCCACTACCGCCATTATCCCCACACATTGTAGTGGTTGCAACTCCTATGTAACTCCTTTATAACTTCTCGTGGATTACACCTATATAAATGAGAATCTCCCCTCCCCTAAACACACAATTTTCTCACTACGGATTGTTGTTCGTTGCATTCTCTTTTCGTCTCTTTGTGTTGTTATTTACATTCTTATGTATTTCCACAAGCACAAACCAAAGAGATAGATAAATAGGCCATTTTACAACACGTTGTCAGCACGAAGTGCTCGCCGTTATCGTGGAAAAACAATCGTTAGGATACTCGAAGAATTCGAGGTGCTCGTAGAAAGGTAATTGTTCGTCGAACAAGATTATTTGGAGAACATGTGATCCAAGTTTATATGTGAAACGGTAATCTCGAAAGAATATATTAATATCCTTCGGAATGTTTGGATTTAAGCGTTTTAAATAAACTTTAATCTTCTTGCAATTTTAATTTCGTAAGAGATGCATGATAGATCTATTTAATGGCATGAAATATAGAATAAACTTTATGTTCAAGTCATTACTTCATTTATACCGTGGATAATTTGAATATATGATCTAGTTGGTGATCTTTATTCTATAATGTGATTAAAATGTCTTCTTATTTCATATAATAATTGTTCTGAGCATGTGAAATGCTATCTTATTATTCAACAAAAGTATTGCATGTTCAAGTATGAATATTGTCATAAATTTTGTCGTCTCAATCATGCTATATGATTCTATGTATTTTGCTATATATGATGATATAAATGTTTGAGATTTAAAGTGATGAAATCTCGTGATATATTCTTTTGTCTCGTGCTCTTTATGTATTATCACTTATGCCCGATCCGATTGTATGAATTTTACATTATGGATATGTTTAGGTAATTGGTAATTAACTATCTCAATCATTTTAAATTAGTTCGTGGAATTTGTATGAGATGTATATACATGCTAATTATGATTTATATCATGGCAAGTTATACGGTTTTGGTTTCCTTTTATACCAATATTAGAGCATGCTATATGTCTTTGATGTTTGGCAAATTTTTATTGTCTTAATTGCATGAAGAATTTGGTCCATCTCTAATGGAGAATTCCATTCAATTGATTCATTATTTATCTGCCATATGTATTTTTGTGATACAAAAATGGCAAGCAATATTTCGTTCGTCGTTATAGTTTATCTTATGAAATCCATGAATGTGTATGAACATGTAGTATATGAATTATTAGACCGATGTTCTAATAAGTTAATATTCATGAAATTGTTTAGGGAGGTTACGTTCCCATAAAAAAATAATATTCCTTATTCTATTTGATTTGAGATAAAACACACGAGCAAACTCAAGTTTACCCAACTTAATGTATTTGGTGAAAGTTTTGTTGGTTGGAGAATGGATGTTAAGATCCATACGCTTAGTGAGCAATTGAGAATGATTGTTTTCAAGGATAATATATTAGGTAAAGCCCAGAAGGCTGAGACTATGTTTCTGATTACGAGATAATTAGATGAAGTCCTTCGTTTGGGCTATTCATCAAACGAGGGTCCCCATAAAGAATGGGATACCCTGGCTAGTCGTTTCGATTACCAAAAGACAATACACTTGCCTGAAGCAAGGAACAAATGAATTCATGAACGATTTGTATATGAATTTTAAAATCCGAATAGAGCTCAACATAGATATATGTTTTCTATATGGTGGATCTAAGCATTGGTCGCACACCTGAAGTGTGAGGAACGTTGGGGCTGAAGATGCAAATAATAATGCATCAGCAGAGACTAAGTTGGTAAAGGTAAATGTTTTCAATGTATAGCTCGTCACTCTGCTTCCATACTTGGGCACATCTGACCAAATAACCCATGTTGGGAAATGAATGAACTGTTGATTTCATGCATTATGTTTATTTTATTACTCGTGCTTATTAGTTTATTGAATTACAATCATCTTATTTTATTTGCTCATGTTATGAACCATATTCGTATTTTCATTATGTTTAGATTATGCTCTGGATCATATATTTATGTCACTATATGTTCTAAGTTAATTATTATGTTATTCAGTGGTGTTTGCTTGATGAATTTACTTAGTACCTGAAGTACATAATATATATGATTAGATTTATATAACTCTGTAGACAGACATGTGGGAATAAATGTCTGGCAGATAGTGCGACAACACATACTATCCTGAGAGATAAGTCGTACTTTATTATTTTCATGTCTATTTGTAGCAAGAACTCTTTGATAACTAAATGAGGCACATGTAGTTTTGATAGATGGTTATGGTTATGTCCACATTATATTATCTAATGGCACAATATTGCCCATTGAAGTAGCTCAATTTTTCTCCACGTTCCAGTAGAACATTATTAAACTTTAAAAATATTTGAGCTAATGGTTATTTTGTTGAAACCATTGGAGACAAGAAATCGAGTATATGTGCATCATCTCTAACGTGTACGGCCAGAAGCGTATATAGGGAAAATTAGAGGAATTTTCGACACAGTTATGTAGAAGCACAATTTGAATGCCAGAAGCATAAGTTGTCGATTGCTCGAAATCAAGTAATTTGATTATATGTCAGCATACGCACATACCTGTAATGATTCAATTTATTTCTTGGAAGTAGTCCAAGAAGATATATGTGAAATATGTATCAACATCTATAACTTAAATTTAGAACCTTAGACAGACGATCTCTTACCCGCTCAAATGCGGACTGTCACTTTGATGAGACTGTCTTCCCGCCGTTAAAGGGGAGGAAAGAACATCCACGCTAACGTTATGGAGAACGGCGTGAAGTCGTGTGAGACGACCCCAGCGTGTCTCATCAAGATCCCCTACATAAGAGAATTGATACATAGATTAATAGATCATCCATACTAACGTTCTTGAAGAACGACGCGAAGTCGTGTCGGATGACAATATAGATTTGCAAGAAATGTCTATAGTAACATTCCCGAAGAACGGCGTCAAGTCGTATGGGACGACTTAGAAATCTGCAAAGAATGTCCATACTAATGTTCGTAAAGAACAATATGAAGTCGTGTAGAACGAATAATGCCTGACTCATTCTCTATTTTGAAAAGGCGACAAGATATCGAAGTGGATAAATGCCCAATAATTGTATCTGGTTAACACTAGTACAAATGGGATCTCACCTTATCCATCTCATAAAATAATTCTAAACTATGGATTCGTCCTGCAGACGAAGTTGAGGGACGCCTCGACATTAATATCCATTCCTGAGAATAGAAACATCTCGATTAGTTATTCATGCATGAATGAGATGTGGTATCAGACTGAAATGATCATCGATGACATATTTACTTACACAATAGCTACTGAACTTATATCGAGTGAAGAGATAAAACGCCGGTCAATTGATAAGTATAAACAATGGGATGATGGGCCTAAATAAGAAAAAACAACTCGAGCTGAATTTGATTTCTTGATAAAACGAAAAGTGTAGAGACCAGTAATTCCTACAACTCCTTGAATTTCACCCATAGGATATAAGTGAGTACTCACAAAGTAAAATGGATGAGATTGGGAACTAGAAGATTCATCTCATAGCTCAAGGAATGGAATGAGATTGGGAACCAGAAAATTCATCTCATAGCTCAAACGAGATTGGGAGCCCGGAGACTCATATCATAGCTCAATGAACGAAATGAGATTGGGAACCAGAAGATTCATCTCATAGTTCACGAGATTGGGAGCCATGAGACTCATCTCATAGCTCAATCAATGAAATGAGATTGGGAACCAGAAGATTTATCTCATAGCTCAAATGAGATTGGGAACCAGAAGATTCATCTCATAGCTTAAACAAGATTAGGAGCCAGAAGACTCATCTCATAGCTCGAACGAGATTTGGAGCTAGAAGACTCATCTCATAGTACAATGATTTATGGGCAAAAGAGATTGGGAGCTCGAAGACTCATCTCATAGTTTAAGGATTTCCTCAGCAACCTGAGATTGATTTTAAAGAGTTATACTCTTTCATGGTGAATGCTATTAAATTCGTGGCCAGAAAGTATCTTACGGGGATCTAGATACAAATATTTATATGAAAGTCCTTAAAAGACTATGTTTCTTTGAAACAATTAGTTCCAGACCACGGAACATAAACTCAGTTGGGCTGAGACGTTCACTTAAATCGAGGCTTCAAATATTTCGGAAGAATATGATAATATTATAAGTGAGTAAATGCTCCAGAAGAGAATATGTGAACACTAATTTGTTTTTATTGTTCCCATTACTACAATTTATGTTAAGGACATGAACTTGATTTGGACTCCTGAAGAAATCGAGTAAGAGAAACTCAATTGTTGAAAATTTGAGTTCAAGATCAAAGATCTAAATGAGACTAATTTGTTGTCTCAACGAGCTTAAAATTTATCATGTCAATTATATTTTTGTCCATCAATCGAATTATATGGAGAAGATATTATGGATAGAGAGAAATGTTCGAGTAACACCTATGGGAGTTTGACAGTGGAATACGTCCAATGATTCATTCCGTCCCATGGAGAAGGCCAAGGAAGTGTTAGCACCAGAAATGCCATATGTAATGCAAATATGCATTATTATGCTTGAATCCATGTCCTCGATATGATTTAGCGTTTTCGGTAAATTTATTAGATATAATTATCTCAACTTACCGTCACGCCCTACGCATCAATGAATGAGGCGAAACTTGTGGTTTATATTGGCATTAACTGGAAGTCATATCCATAGAAAGCTCGTTCACAATCAATGGTTTAATATTGGGAAAATAGCTATGTCTTGGGGTTCTATGAAATGTACCTTAGTTGTCACTAGATCAAATCATGCATGTTGTTTGCTTCACGAGATAGAGAGTGAATGCACATGGCCTGGAGCCATGATTAGGCATGTTCAAGATTCCTGGGAATTGACTAACACAGAAGATCCTATGGGATTGTATTTGACTGTAATACAGTATGCATTGAGCAAATGAAGATGAGCTTCATTAAAGTGACAAATCCATGTACATATCTTTGAAGTTTTTTTCAATCAGCAACAACAATAGCCTAAACAAATAATGATCCCGCATATCGAAATTTGAGATAACTGCTCCAACTTTAAGAATAAGTTTTGCCTAAAGTCAACTTTTGAAAACATGTTAAGGCTATTGACTTGAGTAGATTATCCGAACTCACTCCCTTGTACATATCGGGGGGTTAACTTGAGGGGGAGTACCGTGTAGGTACTCAATATCCAGAAGATACTCGGGTGCCATGTTGTACTCTTTTTCCTTTGTGCGAGGTTTATTTTTCCTATGGGGTTTTCGTTACTCGCCAAGGTTTTAACGAGGCAATTCATGATGATTGGAAAGATTGTACGTTGTACTATTTTTCCTAATCGAGGTTTTTTTTTTCCCACTGGGTTTTTATTACTCGGAATGTTTTAACGAGGCAACATGAAAAGCACAATAGTTTTTTGATAGGAATCCCCAAGGGGGAGTGTTGTAAATAATATGGAAAAATGGGTCTTCCTATCCTAACAATGAGAGGTTGTAACCTCCATATTCCACTATAAATTCTCAACTTCCCACTACCCCCATTATCCCCACACATTGTAGTGGTTGTAACTCCTTTGTAACTTCCGGTGGATTACACCTATATAAATGAGAATCTCCCCTCCCCTAAACACACAATTTTCTCTCTACGGATTGTTGTTCTTTGCATTCTCTCTTTCTCTCTTTGTGTTGTTATTTACATTTTTATGTATTTCCACAAAAACAAACTAAAGAGCTAGATAAATAGGCCATTTTACCACAACATTTATAATATTTTGATACAATTTGGGTTTGGGGAGTATTTTGTTGTTATATTTTCTCGTTGTGGGAGAGTTTTGGTTTATTTGCAATTAGGGGTAAGTTAGTCATTTCCGGCAAGGCCACAATCCATTTCGTGTTAAGGGGCAGTGTGCTTTGTCAAAAATAATATAAGGGGTATGTGTCAATTTTGTTAAACACTAGGATTTCTTTAGCCATTCGAGATTACACAAAGGATTCTGTGTAATTAACTCAAATAACTACTCACTAATCATAGTGTGTTACTATGTGTAAATCAATAGTTCAAGATCATCCAATGTATTTCATCATGTGTAGCATCTATAAAACGGCTTTTGTATATTTAATCATTTATTTAATTTACATTAGAAAGTCAATTGAAAAATAGATTTTATTTCGATTTTTACAAACACTGCGGTGGTTTCATGCAATTGAGTCAATGAACAAATAAAGTGTGAATTATTTATTCATTTAGGTGCTAAAAGATATAGGATTTGAAACTTTTCCCGGTATCTTATAATATGTAGTTATTTAGAATATATGATATAGTAAATAACAGTGTTCTAAAACTCGGTCGAGACGGCCAATTAATCGGTCGATCTCCGAGGCGGAAGTAGAGGCGGTTTAATACCTTTATGATTTCTTTGTAAAGGTTTGAAAATTCGGTTTTTGCCTATGAGGCAGTTTAAGGTGGTCAAAAGTCGGTCAAAAATGATTTTATGCATTGTTTTAATTTTTTATGTTAATTTTTATTTTTAAAGGACCTAATGATATATGCTTGCAATGTTCAAACATAATTTTGGACGCACAGGATTTTCATTATATTTTTATTTGTAAGAATTTTTATTATATTATGAGTTTATTATTATTAAAATTTTATTGTGTAATTATGATATATAATTGATGGAATAAAATTATGTTTAAATATCTTTTTATATATGTTTTGAGTATTTATAATTATATTACATTAAATTTACAAAACTGATTTATTTCCGATTTATCGCCGATTAATCACCGCTGCAACGATTAATCGTGAGGGGCCTTCTAAAAAAAAGTGATGATGTTTTCTAAAGAGTGTTTTAGTTCATTTTTATACCAATAATAAGAAAATCCACCGATGTCTACTAAATTGAACTGTATGAAAAGGAATATAAAGAAACACTTGAGCATTCTTGGAATATGAATAAAGTATTTTTTTATATTTTCTGAGGATGAAACAACAATTAATTCACTAAACTCTAATGCTTGGTTTAAGGAAAATAATGATTAAAAAGGTGAAATTATTAGGTCAATTGATTTTTACGTTGGTTGCAAGATAAAATGCTAGGTAATGTAATTATGAGAAAAAAGTGGAAAAAAAATTTCTTGAACAACAATCTCTTTAAAAAATTTCTCCGGCCTCCCCTTTCAACATCTCTTCTAAATCGCTCTCAAATCCCTGCCGAAGAGTCAACTATTGTCTATTAATAACACGATCAACTTATAAACTATAGACAATTATATATGTAGACGATTGAATCTGGCAAGAAATGTTAAATGGATTTGTAATGATAAGACATCAATTTATTGAACCTCCGATTTCAGCTACTTGTCAAAATTTTATAAACGTATTGATGATTCGCTTCTTCGAAACCATAAAAACCCTAAGGCAGAAAGGAAAAAAAAAACTAATCAAACAAAAATCTGCACTAACAATTACTTTTAAGGAAACTTTTTAAGAATCTGACAAGAAATTTTAATGAATAAACTACTTGTAATGATCCAAAACTCAGTTCATGTTAATGTCTGAATTTAATGAAACATATGCAGTCATGATTTGATTCTTGAAAAAATTGAAGTTCTTCATGACAAACCCTAGAAACCCTAAAAACATAAAGGAAAGTCAAGAAAGTTATAACTTACATCGAAATCTTGATAATTAATCTGGAAAGTAGGATCAAGATCCCACATGGAAGCGGAAGCAGCGATCGATTTCTGCTTCTCCATCTCGTCCACTCTGCGCAAGACGTTATCCTTCAAAGCTTCCATTGCTTCGGCATATTCCTCAAGTTCGTAAAGTTCCATGCCCTCCATCGGTTCATCCCACCAGAATCTTGTATTACTACTACTGTTACTCTCTTGCTTCATTGATCTCTTTACTATCTCGAGTTTCTTTACAGCTTCATCGTACTTACTCCTCCCATCTTCCCTGTAAGGGATAATACTCGAGGCTGCTCCGCCACCTCCGCCGGTCTGGTAGCGGTGGAACAAAGTTTCGACAGAAGGGTGGCCGTACGAGTAGATCTTATTCGCCGGAGACTGCACGAGAATTGCGATTTCCGCACCACAGAGAACGCTGAGTTCGCTGGCTTTTCGAAACAGGCCCGTTCTCCGCTTCGAGAATGTTACTTGCAGACTGCTTTTCTTTTCGATTTTTTTTATTTCGATCTTCCTTCGCCCCATTGTTTTTTTCTTGCAAATACTTAATTCTTTGTTGTTGATGTTTTCCATGGCTGATGGATGAGAATTTTTCAGACAAGGAAAATAACAAATTGTGAAGTTGTTCGATCTTCAGATGGTCATGATAATATATAGAAGATTTTCTCTGCCGAATTTAACCGTTGTGATTTTTTTACCATATATAATGTAATACAAATATATCGCTGTGTTCACACTAGCAGCATCTATATACTTTCCATGTACACCTGTAGTTCGCATTAATTGCTTCTTGATGGTTTTCCTAAACATAATAAAAAAAATAAAATAATAGATTGTGATACACTAGAATCTTGATAAATTAATAACATCGCTTAAATAATATTTTTTTCCGGTCCCGACTCGGAGACAACGTGCTAAATTAATAGTTCTCTAAATTTATAAGATAATACACATTCGACAATTTTAAAAAGCCCCATATAATATATAAATTAATAATGTATAAAAATAATTTTAATTACAGAGTACAATACATATTTTATAGATATATGAAGACTTACTAAAATATGATTTAACTGTCGTTTGTTCATTGTTGAAGTTCACACCACCATCAATCTCGTTTCTCACTTTCTTAATATGGTTAGAACTTCTGGTATAGTCTTTTCATAACTCAACAGAAAATTGTTAAAAATTATTGCAGCTTATAGAGCTTTCGTTCGAGAAACGGACTCTATAGTACGTTTGAACTAATGCTACAATGAATTATATTTACGTAAAAAAAGAAATGTGTACTTGTTAAAAATAATAATAAAAATAATTTCATAAATTAATAAGTTGTTAATAAATGTATAAATTAATAATTATTATATATCGATAAGTTACTATTTCGCTAAATTAATAGAATTTTGATGATCTCAACTATATTAATTTATAGAGGTTTAAGTGTAGTTTGTTGTTTAACTTTGACTAAGAGGGTGTTTGGCTAAGCTTATTTTAAAAAGCTGATAAGCTCTTACGTCTGATAAGATGTTTTAAGAGCTGATAAGCTGTTACATCTTATTTTTAAGATTAAATTTTACAGTGTTTGGATAATGGACTTATTTCCTATTTTTACTCATTAAAAGATCTTAAATAAAAAGGTGGGGTAGAGGTACTTATTTAAAAAGATCTTATTTGCTCTCCAACAGCTTATTTTAAAAAAAATTAAGATCTTTTTCTAAAAAATTAGCAAACACTTTGGAAGAGCTTATAAGCTCTAAAACATCTTATAAGCTCCTTTTAACATCTTATAAGCTTAGCCAAACACCCTCTAAGACTAACAATTAACGTTAAGAGAGTTTCCTTATGATATAGTGAGTTTTTAGACTTGTAAGATGGTGTGCATATAATATAAATTGACATTTTCCACACCTTGTGCTATTTAATAAAATAAAATTTCCGATAACTAAAAATAACCCACTATTTAATTTTCATTTTAAATAATCCCACAAAAATATGAATTCTCAAAAATCAAAATAATTCTACCTATTTTTATTTGAGATAAGCCCAACTCACCCCGCCCAACTGGTCCGACCCGACCGGGCCTTTTTTTTTTTAGTTGACATTCTATTTTTTTTTTCTTTTTATTTTTTTTACTGGTGGTGGGTCGTCGGAACTCCGGTTAGCTAACTCAACATTAGTTAACTTCAACAATAATTGACATCTTGTTTTTTGTTTTCCTTTCTTCCGGCGACGGATCGTTGGATCTCCGATTAATTGGTTGACTCAACATTAGTTGACATTCACAATTTTTTTTTTCCTCTTATGGCGGATCATCGGAGCTATGATTAAGACTTCAGCACTAAAATAGCCAGGTGCTAGCTAATGCTTAGTAAGGTAATCAGAGCCCTAAATACCCGCCGCCGAAAAAAAAAACTTAAAAAGAAAAAAAATATAATGTCGGATATTTACTAATGCAAAGTCAGCTAATGCGAACTCAACTAATGCATAGTCAGCTAATTAGAGCTTCAAAGTCCTGTTGATGGAAAAAGAAAGTTAAAAGAGAAAAGTTGGACGTCAACTAATGTAGAAGTCAGCTAATATGTAGTAAACTAATGCATGTTAAATAATTGGAGCTCCGACAACCCGTCGGCAAAAAAAAATTAAATTTAAAGTAAAGATAAATAAAAGAGAAAAAAAATTAATGTCAACTAACGTTGAATCAGCTAAGCAGAACTCCAACGACCCTTCGTCGGAAAAAAAAAATAAAACAAATAAAATAAAATTGAATTTCAACTAATGTTTTTGTTAACTAATGTTGACTAAGATAATCTAGATGATTCATGTATATGGAACATCAATATACACTAGGCCAAAACGCAAGACTGGCGACGAAAATTCGCGACGAATTCGATCTCCTAGCGATGTTTTATCACGGTTAGCGAGGTTTTATTTTTAGTCGCCACGTCAGTCAAAAATCGACGCCAAACGCCCCGTCGCAAAGTCAACGACGAACACACAATTGCGACGCCAAGTTTGGCGACGAAAACACAACTTCGTCGCTAAAACCGTATTTTCTGAAAAAAAATATTTTTTTATTGTTCGCGACGGATAATCCATATTCGTAGCCAGTTGTTGGTACGAAATTGCATATTTCGTCGCAAGTTCACTGAATCTTTTGGTGACTAAATAGTTTTTTCGTCGCCCGACTTTAATTAATTTGGCGACGTTAACGGAATTATATTTCGTCTCAAGTACTCATTTTTGTTTGTGGCGATTTTTTTTTCGTCACAAACTTTTTTTTTAATTAATTTATTTATTTTAATTATTTTCTATTACAAAATAAAATCAGCTGTTAAAAAAAACAAAAAAAAAAAAAAAACCAAAACCATATTTACTCAAAAATATTAAAAACCACGATTACCAATTAAATATCAAAATACAACACAAACATCAATTCAAAAATTACATAAAAACTTGAACCCATAAATGTATTAGTTCAAGAGGCACACTAATTTTATCTCGTTTTTATACTCCACTATTAAAACGCTCGAGCAAGGTGTTCAAAATACCTCGGGTTTCCTGCAATTGCTCTTCTAATCGATCAACTTTTTCATCTTTAACTTTATTTTGTTCTTGCATTGTTTCTCGGGTTTCCTGCAATTGTAGTTCCAATCGATTCACTTGTTCGTCTTTCATTTTTATTTGTTCTTGCATTGCCTTCATTTGAATCTCCATTTGAACCTCCACGTCTGATGGTGTTGAAGAAAATCTCGACTTTCCAATCCTTGTGCTTGAACTTTTAATTCCAAGGCCTTTACTCTTTCCCAAAACCTTTTCAATTGCAGTCGAGTTGGCCGTGCTTTCGTCACTTCCATCAAGCAGTGTTTCCTCATAAACTCGCTCCAAATCAGCCTGAAAATTATTATGTACAAAAGTTTAGCCAAAAATTCGACAGCATAACATCTAAATACGAGCATACCCAAAAACAAATTCTTACCAGTATACAACTTGACATATTAAAAAATAATAGATGGTCACACATCTAAACTTCGTACTTAATTAACATATCAAACAATTAACATGATAAACTAAAATATCCACATAATAAACCACAACAACATATCCATATTCATAGATAAAAACCACATCCATATCCATATATCCCAACTAAACATATAAAGAATTAACATACTACCGATTGAAGAATATAATTACACTTTACTTACCGAAATGAGAAGTTGTTCAGGAGTTGCTGTCCCGTTATAGATGGTCCAGTTTCCCTCTCAATGCCCATGTATGCTTTCTTATACGTATCAAACATGGTAGGATTTTTGCCAAACTTTTTAAACTAAAAAATAGATTATACAATAACTAGGTATTTTATATAAACTTAAATAAATTAAAATTATAGATTAAGCAACTTATAGGACCAACTATTGATACTTGTTCGACCCCAATGGTGGTTTGTCGACACTTTCTTTCTCGAGTCCTTGCATTTAGTGGACTTGGACTGTGAAAAATATTGCACAAATTAATACACATAAATATATGAAAATATAATTATAAATTAAAAGCATAAAATTTACCTTCCCATCATCCCCGGAGTAGAAATAGAATGAAACTGATCACATAGCCTCTCCCATGTTTGAGCGCTAATCCTATTCGGACGATTTGCCTTAGCAGCTGCAAGGTTAGGCGCTTTATCAAAAACCGCCTTCAATCTTTTATTTTTTGCATCTTTCCAACGACAATTGGCAATCTCGTTGAACCATTTCTTCGTAGCCTCATTTTCAGGAAGTTTCCACGTTCCCTAAAAGGCATAAAAAAGAATCCATAATTAATTGATAACAAAATAATTTTAATAACAGAAATAAATAAAATAATTTGAACTTTCAAATACCTTAAATGCTTTCCACAATCCTTCGACACGACCCTCTTTCTTGTGCTTAGGCCATGAAATAGACGGATCAAAATTGTCCCAATGTGTAACCTCGTTACTAATTGCCACAGCCAACTTGTACCTCCCGGGTGCAACGGGAATACCCATACCGTCAAACTCCAAATCAACTATATCGGGCTTGTAGACTCATCACCTATAGGCTCAACAGAAATATCTTCCGCCGACATTGCTCGCCTGAGAAAGAAAATAAGATACACATATACAGAAATATATATAGAAATAAATTTAAAACAATAATAAATTATGGCAAATAAAATGATAACATTAAAACAAGTAGATTACAATCCAAACAAGCTAATTAACAAGACTTCAAAAAAATATTAGAACAACAAATAGAATTAGTCACTCTTCCATATCATCTATAGCATTTATGTCATTATTTATAGGAAGTATCTCATAACATTCATCTTCAACTACATTGAGATCATCAGGAGTCAAAGCAAAGTTGTCTCTTGGTTTAATAAAGACCGCACCCCCCCATGGCCTATCACGT
>NW_012193060.1:150999-162876 GCF_000504015.1 Erythranthe guttata
ACTTTCCATGATCGGGTATGTTTGTCAGCGAGGTCCGACACCCTATCAGGAAAGTTAGTCATCACCGATCGTTTAGTCAGTACTTTAAAATTCCCGTCTTCACAAATCCAAGGATCGAACCAAATAGACGTGTCCGTACCATCTCCAATGCGTGGGCGGAGTCCCTGCATAAGATACAGACGAGCTTTGAGCATGCTTCACCATGAAGCCGATGGGCGCGTGCCAGTTGCCGCTCGTAGGACATCACAATTAGGGAAGGACCTAGCCTTGAGGATTTTGGAAAGGAGAAGGTGTGGCTCTGTCAAGACTCTCCACACTTGTTTGGCAAGTAATGCATGATTGAAGCTTCTTAAGTCCCGAAATCCCATTCCTCCTTGCGATTTAGGTAAATATAACCTTTTCCACGACATCCAAGCCATTTTTTTGTTTGCATCACCCCCACCAAAAACTTCGACTAGCTGACTCTAGTTCCCTAATGAGACCCATTGGCAGAGCAAAACAACTCATCATGTATGAGGGAATGGCTTGAAGTATCGCTTTGATCAACACTTCTTTGCCTACTTGATATAATTTCTTTTCCCCCCAACCGTTGATCTTAGTCCATAGACGGTCTCGGAGGTATTGAAATATGTCCTTCCGTGACTTCCCCAAAGAAGTCGGCATGCCCAGATATTTCTCATGTCGATCCACCACCGGAAACCCCAATAGATTGTGTATAGACTATTTTGTAACCAAATGTGTGTTCGGGCTGAAACACATAGTAGTCTTCTCGTAGTTGATCTCTTGGCCGGATATTCTTTCATATTGATCCAAAATTCTTTTTAGCGTGGTTGAATCACCTTCACTAGCCCGGAAAAAAATGAGGGTGTCATCGGCGAAACAAAGATATGAAATAGGGAGTGCCGTCGGAGCAATTTTAACACCCTGTGATTCTCATCTTTCCACCGCTCATTGGATCAGGACATTCAAGACCTCTGCACAACAAATAAATAAATATGGATAAAGAGGACCGCCTTGTCGAAGACCCCTAGAAGGAGACAAAGAGCCAAACTGCGAACCATTAAACAAAAACAAATAAGAGACATAACGAAATACAAAGCAAAATAAGATCAATAAATCAGGTAAGAAACCAAGACGGGTAAGAACTTTACTCAAAAAAATTCATTCAATCCGATCGTATTCTTTGCTAATATCAAGTTTAACCACCATAAAGTTCAGCCGACTACTAGTATTCGTTTTAATAAAATGATTCACTTCGTATGCAACTAGAACGTTGTCAGTAATAAGGCGTTTAGGAACAAAGGCTGACTATGTAGGAGAAATAATATCATTTAGAATACGCTTAAGCCTGTTTGCAATAACTTTGGAACCAATTTTATAAATAACATTACAAAGGCTAATGGGTCTATAATCCGTGATTTTTTCTGGGTTATTAAATTTTGGGAATTAAGACTATAAAAGCGAAGTGAAGAGCTAGGGGCAATATTTTTTTTATTTAAGAAGTCTAGCACACAAGATGTGACACTAGATCCTAGGATGAGCCAGTATTTGGTGAAAAATAGAATGGGAAGGCCGCCCGGGCCAGAAGATTTAAGAGGGGCCATGCCACTAGTGGCTTGATTTACCTCGGCCGCTAGAAAAAGGGGTATAAAGTATTTGGGCCGCCTCGCTTGTCGCCCTCGGTTCCAACTGTTCCAACACCTCATCTATTTCATTCTCGCTCGGATTAGTGGATCGGAAAATATGCTCAAAATAGTCGGCAATAATCCTCTCGATCTCCTCTTCTCGATTATATCAGGTACTAAAATTATCCCTCATTTATTTAATATTATTTTTATGAGATTATTTAGTAACTTAGTAAAACATTTGGTTCTACCTTATTAATGTAAATCCTTGGAAAAATTTTCCACTCATTTGATAGTTATAATTGTTATTTATTTAAACTTTTTTTTTTTTTTACTTTCATTTAATATAATCAAGTTTAATAAATCCTTATATATCTTATTAATAAAAGTAAGGTTGGTCCTGGTAAACTTTAGGAAATGTTTGCCGCTCATTTGATAGTTATAATTGTCATTTGTTTATTTAATTACTTCTTTTTATTTTATTTTATTTAATATAATCAAGTTTAATAAATACGTTAATGAAGTATCCAGATTTTTTGGTCCCAAAATCTACGTATCTTTTTCGAAGAATAATATCATTTTACTTTTATGCGAATATTATTTAATATTTTAGAAGAATATTTAGTTCACATATATACTTTAAAATAACTTAATTTTTTAAAATTTTGGCTAATACATATGACTATTATATATCCTCGTAAATTAACAAATTTTCAATTTAAATCATCCATTTTTTTTTTTACAATTTTGGACGATTGGATGATTTCATTGTCCTTAATATCAACCATAAATTAAGGTAACAAATTTATATTTTATATCTATCTTATATATAAAAACAATTTTGTGTCTTTTAGGGTTTAAAATATCATAATACCCATTAGAGATAATTCTCATTAGACAATTAAGTCGTAATGCTAAACTATTCATTGTATTAATTATAAATATCCAAGTAATTATGAAATATTTAGATAGAGATTGATGCAATCAATTTAATTAGATAATATATTTACAAATAACAAAGTAAAAAATAATATTTGTTGTAAATAATATGGTAAAATGGGTATTTCTATCCTAACACATGAGAGGTTGTAACCTCCATATTCCACTATAGATTCTCAACTTCCCACTACCGCCATTATCCCCACACATTGTAGTGGTTGCAACTCCTATGTAACTCCTTTGTAACTTCTGGTGGATTACACCTATATAAATGAGAATCTCCCCTCCCCTAAACACACAATTTTCTCATTACGGATTGTTGTTCGTTGCATTCTCTTTTCGTCTCTTTGTGTTGTTATTTACATTCTTATGTATTTCCACAAGCACAAACCGAAAAGATAGATAAATAGGCCATTTTACAACACGTTGTCAGCACGAAGTGCTCGCCGTTATCGTGGAAAAACAATCGTTAGGATACTCGAAGAATTCGAGGTGCTCGTAGAAAGGTTATTGTTCGTCGAACAAGATTATTTGGAGAACATGTGATCCAAGTTTATATGTGAAACGGTAATCTCGAAAGAATATATTAATATCCTTCGTAATGTTTGGATTTAAGCGTTTTAAATAAACTTTAATCTTCTTGCAATTTTAATTTCGTAAGAGATGCATGATAGATCTATTTAATGGCATGAAATATAGAATAAACTTTATGTTCAAGTCATTACTTCATTTATACCGTGGATAATTTGAATATATGATCTAGTTGGTGATCTTTATTCTATAATGTGATTAAAATGTCTTCTTATTTCATATAATAATTGTTCTGAGCATGTGAAATGCTATCTTATTATTCAACAAAAGTATTGCATGTTCAAGTATGAATATTGTCATAAATTTTGTCGTCTCAATCATGCTATATGATTCTATGTATTTTGCTATATATGATGATATAAATGTTTGAGATTTAAAGTGATGAAATCTCGTGATATATTCTTTTGTCTCGTGCTCTTTATGTATTATCACTTATGCCCGATCCGATTGTATGAATTTTACATTATGGATATGTTTAGGTAATTGGTAATTAACTATCTCAATCATTTTAAATTAGTTCGTGGAATTTGTATGAGATGTATATACATGCTAATTATGATTTATATCATGGCAAGTTATACGGTTTTGGTTTCCTTTTATACCAATATTAGAGCATGCTATATGTCTTTGATGTTTGGCAAATTTTTATTGTCTTAATTGCATGAAGAATTTGGTCCATCTCTAATGGAGAATTCCATTCAATTGATTCATTATTTATCTACCATATGTATTTTTGTGATACAAAAATGGCAAGCAATATTTCGTTCGTCGTTATAGTTTATCTTATGAAATCCATGAATGTGTATGAACATGTAGTATATGAATTATTAGACCGATGTTCTAATAAGTTAATATTCATGAAATTGTTTAGGGAGGTTACGTTCCCATAAAAAAATAATATTCCTTATTCTATTTGATTTGAGATAAAACACATGAGCAAACTCAAGTTTACCCAACTTAATGTATTTGGTGAAAGTTTTGTTGGTTGGAGAATGGATGTTAAGATCCATACGCTTAGTGAGCAATTGAGAATGATTGTTTTCAAGGATAATATATTAGGTAAAGCCCAGAAGGCTGAGACTATGTTTCTAATTACGAGATAATTAGATGAAGTCCTTCGTTTGGGCTATTCATCAAACGAGGGTCCCCATAAAGAATGGGATACCCTGGCTAGTCGTTTCGATTACCAAAAGACAATACACTTGCCTGAAGCAAGGAACAAATGAATTCATGAACGATTTGTATATGAATATTTTTAAAATCCGAATAGAGCTCAACATAGATATATGTTTTCTATATGGTGGATCTAACCATTGGTCGCACACCTGAAGTGTGAGGAATGTTGGGGCTGAAGATGCAAATAATAATGCATCAACAGAGACTAAGTTGGTAAAGGTAAATGTTTTCAATGTATAGCTCGTCACTCTGCTTCCATACTTGGGCACATCTGACCAAATAACCCATGTTGGGAAATGAATGAACGTTGATTTCATGCATTATGTTTATTTTATTACTCGTGCTTATTAGTTTATTGAATTACAATCATCTTATTTTATTTGCTCATGTTATGAACCATATTCGTATTTTCATTATGTTTAGATTATGCTCTGGATCATATATTTATGTCACTATATGTTCTAAGTTAATTATTATGTTAATCAGTGGTGTTTGCTTGATGAATTTACTTAGTACATGAAGTACATATTATATATGATTAGATTTATATAACTCTGTAGACAGACATGTGGGAATAAATGTCTGGCAGATAGTGCGACAACACATACTATCCTGAGAGATAAGTCGTACTTTATTATTTTCATGTCTATTTGTAGCAAGAACTCTTTGATAACTAAATGAGGCACATGTAGTTTTGATAGATGGTTATTGTTATGTCCACATTATATTATCTAATGGCACAATAGTGCCCATTGAAGTAGCTCAATTTTTCTCGACGTTCCAGTAGAACATTATTAAACTTTAAAAATATTTGAGCTAATGGTTATTTTGTTGAAACCATTGGAGACAAGAAATCGAGTATATGTGCATCATCTCTAACGTGTACGGCCAGAAGCGTATATAGGGAAAATTAGAGGAATTTTCGACACAGTTATGTAGAAGCACAATTTGAATGCCAGAAGCATAAGTTGTCGATTGCTCGAAATCAAGTAATTTGATTATATACCAGCATACGCACATACCTATAATGATTCAATTTCTTTCTTGGAAGTAGTCCAAGAAGATATATGTGAAATATGTATCAACATCTATAACTTAAATTTATAACCTTAGACAGACGATCTCTTACCCGCTCAAATGCGGACTGTCACTTTGATGAGACCGTCTTCCCGCTGTTAAGGGGAGGAAAGAACATCCACGCGAACGTTCATGGAGAACGGCGTGAAGTCGTGTGAGACGACCCCACCGTGTCTCATCAAGATCCCCTACATAAGAGAATTGATACATAGATTAATAGATCATCCATACTAACGTTCTTGAAGAACAACGTGAAGTCGTGTCGGATGACAATATATATTTGCAAGAAATGTCTATAGTAACATTCCCGAAGAACGGCGTCAAGTCGTATGGGACGACTTAGAAATCTGCAAAGAATGTCCATACTAATGTTCGTAAAGAACAATATGAAGTCGTGTAGAACGAATAATGCCTGACTCATTCTCTATTTTGAAAAGGCGACAAGATATCAAATATGCCTGCGAGGATAGATGTCCTAAAAATGACGAAATACGGGTAGGCCATCAAATATGCCTGCAAGGATGGATGTCCTAAAAAGGACGAAATACGAGTAGGCCATCAATCCCTGCTAACCAGTCTTGCATCCCTGCCCAGAAGAGGGGGAGATAAACGGGATAAAAGAACTCTCATCCCTGGAAGTGGATAAATGCCCAATAATTGTATCTGGTTAACACTAGTACAAATGGGATCTCACCTGATCCATCTCATAAAATAATTCTAAACTATGGATTCGTCCTGCAGACGAAGTTGAGGGACGCCTCGACATTAATATCCATTCCTGAGAATAGAAACATCTCGATTAGTTATTCATGCATGAATGAGATGTGGTATCAGACTGAAATGATCATCGATGACATATTTACTTATACAATAGCTACTGAACTTATATCGAGTGAAGAGATAAAACGCCGGTCAATTGATAAGTATAAACAATGGGATGATGGGCCTAAATAAGAAAAAACAACTCGAGCTGAATTTGATTTCTTGATAAAACGAAAAGTGTAGAGACCAGTAATTCCTACAACTCCTTGAATTTCACCCATAGGATATAAGTGAGTACTCACAAAGTAAAAAGGATGAGATTGGGAACTAGAAGATTCATCTCATAGCTCAAGGAATGGAATGAGATTGGGAACCAGAAAATTCATCTCATAGCTCAAACGAGATTGGGAGCCCGGAGACTCATATCATAGCTCAAGGAACGAAATGAGATTGGGAACTAGAAGATTCATCTCATAGTTCACGAGATTGGGAGCCATGAGACTCATCTCATAGCTCAATCAATGAAATGAGATTGGGGACGAGAAGATTTATCTCATAGCTCAAATGAGATTGGGAACCAGAAGATTCATCTCATAGATTAAACAAGATTAGGAGCCAGAAGACTCATCTCATAGCTCGAACGAGATTTGGAGCCAGAAGACTCATCTCATAGTACAATGATTTATGGGCAAAAGAGATTGGGAGCTCGAAGACTCATCTCATAGTTTAAGGATTTCCTCAGCAACCTGAGATTGATTTTAAAGAGTTATACTCTTTCATGGTGAATGTTATTAAATTCGTGGCCAGAAAGTATCTTACGGGGATCTATATACAAATATTTATATGAAAGTCCTTAAAAGACTATGTTTCTTTGAAACAATTAGTTCCAGACCACGGAACATAAACTCAGTTGGGCTGAGACGTTCACTTAAATCGAGGCTTCAAATATTTCGGAAGAATATGATAATATTATAAGTGAGTAAATGCTCCAGAAGAGAATATGTGAACAATAATTTGTTTTTATTGTTCCCATTACTACAATTTATGTTAAGGACATGAACATGATCTGGACTCATGAAGAAATCAAGTAAGAGAAACTCAATTGTTGAAAATTTGAGTTCAAGATCAAAGATCTAAATGAGACTAATTTGTTGTCTCAACCAACTTAAAAGTTATCATGTCAATTATATATTTGTCCATCAATCGAATTACATGGAGAAGATATTATGGATAGAGAGAAATGTTCGAGTAACACCTATGGGAGTTTGACAGTGGAATACGTCCAGTGATTCATTCCGTCCCATGGAGAAGGCCAAGGAAGTGTTAGCACCAGAAATGCCATATGTAATGCAAATATGCATTATTATGCTTGAATCCATGTCCTCGATATGATTTAGCGTTTTCGGTAAATTTATTAGATATAATTATCTCAACTTACCGTCACGCCCTATGCATCAATGAATGAGGCGAAACTTGTGGTTTATATTGGCATTAACTGGAAGTCATATCCATAGAAAGCTCGTTCACAATCAATGGTTTAATATTGGGAAAATAGCTATGTCGTGGGGTTCTATGAAATGTACCTTAGTTGTCACTAGATCAAATCATGCATGTTGTTTGCTTCACGAGATAGTGAGTGAATGCACATGGCCTGAAGCCATGATTAGGCATGTTCAAGATTCCTGGGAATTGACTAATACAGAAGATCCTATGGGATTGTATTTGACTGTAATACAGTATGCATTGAGCAAATGAAGATGAGCTTCATTAAAGTGACAACTCCATGTACATATCTTTGAAGTTTTCTTCAATCAGCAACAACAATAGCCTAAACAAATAATGATCCCGCATATCAAAATTTGAGATAACTGCTCGAACTTTAAGAATAAGTTTTGCCTAAAGTCAACTTTTGAAAACATGTTAAGGCTATTGACTTGAGTAGATTATCCGAACTCACTCCCTTGTACATATCGGGGGGGTTAACTTGAGGGGGAGTACCGTGTAGGTACTCAATATCCAGAAGATACTTGGGTGCCATGTTGTACTCTTTTTCCTTTGTGCGAGGTTTATTTTTCCTATGGGGTTTTCGTTACTCGCCAAGGTTTTAACGAGGCAACACATGCTGATTGGAAAGATTGTACGTTGTACTATTTTTCCTAATCGATGTTTTTTTTTTCCCACTAGGTTTTTATTACTCGGAATGTTTTAACGAGGCAACATGAAAAGCACAATAGTTTTTTGATAGGAATCCCCAAGGGGGAGTGTTGTAAATAATATGGAAAAATGGGTCTTCCTATCCTAACAATGAGAGGTTGTAACCTCCATATTCCACTATAAATTCTCAACTTCCCACTACCCCCATTATCCCCACACATTGTAGTGGTTGTAACTCCTTTGTAACTTCCGGTGGATTACACCTATATAAATGAGAATCTCCCCTCCCCTAAACACACAATTTTCTCTCTACGGATTGTTGTTCTTTGCATTCTCTCTTTCTCTCTTTGTGTTGTTATTTACATTTTTATGTATTTCCACAAAAACAAACTAAAGAGCTAGATAAATAGGCCATTTTACCAAAACATTTATAATATTTTGATACAATTTGGGTTTGGGGAGTATTTTGTTGTTATATTTTCTCGTTGTGGGAGAGTTTTGCTTTATTTGCAATTAGGGGTAAGTTAGTCATTTCCGGCAAGGCCACAATCCATTTCGTGTTAAGGGGCAGTGTGCTTTGTCAAAAATAATATAAGGGGTATGTGTCAATTTTGTTAAACACTAGGATTTCTTTAGCCATTCGAGATTACACAAAGGATTCTGTGTAATTAACTCAAATAACTACTCACTAATCATAGTGTGTTACTATGTGTAAATCAATAGTTCAAGATCATCCAATGTATTTCATCATGTGTAGCATCTATAAAACGGCTTTTGTATATTTAATCATTTATTTAATTTACATTAGAAAGTCAATTGAAAAATAGATTTTATTTCGATTTTTACAAACACTGCGGTGGTTTCATGCAATTGAGTCAATGAACAAATAAAGTGTGAATTATTTATTCATTTAGGTGCTAAAAGATATAGGATTTGAAACTTTTCCCGGTATCTTATAATATGTAGTTATTTAGTATATATGATATAGTAAATAACAGTGTTCTAAAACTCGGTCGAGACGGCCAATTAATCGGTCGATCTCCGAGGCGGAGGTAGGGGCGGTTTAATACCTTTATGATTTCTTTGTAAAGGTTTGAAAATTCGGTTTTTGCCTATTAGGCAGTTTAAGGTGGTCAAAAGTCGGTCAAAAATGATTTTATGCATTGTTTTAATTTTTTAATGTTAATTTTTATTTTTAAAGGACCTAATGATATATGCTTACAATGTTCAAACATAATTTTGGACGCACAGGATTTTCATTATATTTTTATTTGTAAGAATTTTTATTATATTATGAGTTTATTATTATTAAAATTTTATTGTGTAATTATGATATATAATTGATGGAATAAAATTATGTTTAAATATCTTTTTATATATGTTTTGAGTATTTATAATTATATTACATTAAATTTACAAAACTGATTTATTTCCGATTTATCGCCGATTAATCACCGCTGCAACGATTAATCGTGAGGGGCCTTCTAAAAAAAAGTGATGATGTTTTCTAAAGAGTGTTTTAGTTCATTTTTATACCAATAATAAGAAAATCCACCGATGTCTACTAAATTGAACTGTATGAAAAGGAATATAAAGAAACACTTGAGCATTCTTGGAATATGAATAAAGTATTTTTTTATATTTTCTGAGGATGAAACAACAATTAATTCACTAAACTCTAATGCTTGGTTTAAGGAAAATAATGATTAAAAAGGTGAAATTATTAGGTCAATTGATTTTTACGTTGGTTGCAAGATAAAATGCTAGGTAATGTAATTATGAGAAAAAAGTGGAAAAAAAATTTCTTGAACAACAATCTCTTTAAAAAATTTCTCCGGCCTCCCCTTTCAACATCTCTTCTAAATCGCTCTCAAATCCCTGCCGAAGAGTCAACTATTGTCTATTAATAACACGATCAACTTATAAACTATAGACAATTATATATGTAGACGATTGAATCTGGCAAGAAATGTTAAATGGATTTGTAATGATAAGACATCAATTTATTGAACCTCCGATTTCAGCTACTTGTCAAAATTTTATAAACGTATTGATGATTCGCTTCTTCGAAACCATAAAAACCCTAAGGCAGAAAGGAAAAAAAAAACTAATCAAACAAAAATCTGCACTAACAATTACTTTTAAGGAAACTTTTTAAGAATCTGACAAGAAATTTTAATGAATAAACTACTTGTAATGATCCAAAACTCAGTTCATGTTAATGTCTGAATTTAATGAACGCATATGCAGTCATGATTTGATTCTTGAAAAAATTGAAGTTCTTCATGACAAACCCTAGAAACCCTAAAAACATAAAGGAAAGTCAAGAAAGTTATAACTTACATCGAAATCTTGATAATTAATCTGGAAAGTAGGATCAAGATCCCACATGGAAGCGGAAGCAGCGATCGATTTCTGCTTCTCCATCTCGTCCACTCTGCGCAAGACGTTATCCTTCAAAGCTTCCATTGCTTCGGCATATTCCTCAAGTTCGTAAAGTTCCATGCCCTCCATCGGTTCATCCCACCAGAATCTTGTATTACTACTACTGTTACTCTCTTGCTTCATTGATCTCTTTACTATCTCGAGTTTCTTTACAGCTTCATCGTACTTACTCCTCCCATCTTCCCTGTAAGGGATAATACTCGAGGCTGCTCCGCCACCTCCGCCGGTCTGGTAGCGGTCGAGCAAAGTTTCGACGGAAGGGTGGCCGTATGAGTAGATCTTATTCGCCGGAGATTGCACGAGGATTGCGATTTCCGCACCGCAGAGAACGCTGAGTTCGCTGGCTTTTCGGAACAGGCCTATTCTCCGCTTCGAGAATGTTACTTGCAGACTGCTTTTCTTTTCTATTTTCTTAATTTCAATCTTTCTTCGCCCCATTGTTTTTTTCTTGCAAATACTTAATTCTTTGTTGTTGTTTTCCATGGCTGATGGGATGAGAAATTCAGACAAGGAAAATAACAATTGTGAAGTTGTTCGATCTTCTCTGATGGTCGTGATTTATAGAAGATTTTCTCTGCCGAATTTAACCGTTGTGATTTTTTTACCATATTTAATGTAATACAAATATATCGCTCTGTTCACACCAGCAGCATCTATATACTTTCCATGTACACCTGTAGTTCGCATTAATTGCTTCTTGATGGTTTTCCTAAACATAATAAAAAAAATAAAATAATAGATTGTGATACACTAGAATCTTGATAAATTAATAACATCGCTTAAATAATATTTTTTTCCGGTCCCGACTCGGAGACAACGTGCTAAATTAATAGTTCTCTAAATTTATAACATAATACACATTCGACAATTTTAAAAAGCCCCATATAATATATAAATTAATAATGTATAAAAATAATTTTAATTACAGAGTACAATACATATTTTATAGATATATGAAGACTTACTTAAATATGATTTAACTGTCGTTTGTTCATTGTTGCCGCTCTCCACCACCATCAATCTCGTTTCTCACTTTCTTTATATGGTTAGACTTCTGGTATAGTCTTTTCATAACTCAACAGAAAATTGTAGAATTATTGCAGCTTAT
>NW_012193060.1:163125-239270 GCF_000504015.1 Erythranthe guttata
GTTTAACTTTGACTAAGAGGGTGTTTGGCTAAGCTTATTTTAAAAAGCTGATAAACTCTTACGTCTGATAAGATGTTTTAAGAGCTGATAAGCTGTTACATCTTATTTTTAAGATTAAATTTTACAGTGTTTGGATAATGGACTTATTTCCTATTTTTACTCATTAAAAGATCTTAAATAAAAAGGTGGGGTAGAGGTACTTATTTAAAAAGATCTTATTTGCTCTCCAACAGCTTATTTTAAATAAAGTGATGAGTAGTAAGTTATCGATAAGTTGCTATTTCGCTAAAGTAATAGAATTTTGATGGTCTCAACTATAGTAAATTATAGAGTTTAAAAGTAGTTTGTTGTTTAACTTTGACTAAGACTAACAATTAACGTTAAGAAAGTTTCCTTATGATATAGTGAGTTTTTAGACTTGTAAGATGGTGTGCATATAATATAAATTGACATTTTCCACACCTTGTGCTATTTAATAAAATAAAATTTCCGATAACTAAAAATAACCCACTATTTAATTTTCATTTTAAATAATCCCACAAAAATCTGAATTCTCAAAAATCAAAATAATTCTACATATTTTTATTTGAGATAAGCCCAACTCACCCCCGCCCACCTGGTCCGACCCGATCGGGCTTTTTTTTTTTTTTTTTTTTTTTTTTTTTTTTTAAGTTGACATTCTATTTTTTTTTCTTTTTATTTTTTTTACTGGTGGTGGGTCGTCGGAGCTCCGGTTAGCTAACTCAACATTAGTTAACTTCAACAATAATTGACATCTTGTTTTTTTTTCCTTTCTTCCGGCGACGGATCGTTGGATCTCCGATTAATTGGTTGACTCAACATTAGTTGGCATTCACAATTTTTTTTTCCTCTTATGGCGGATCATCGGAGCTATAATTAAGACTTCAGCACTAAAAGAACCAGGTGCTAGCTAATGCTTAGTAAGGTAATCAGAGCCCTAAATACCCGCCGCCGAAAAAAAAAACTTAAAAAGAAAAAAAAATGTCGGATATTTACTAATGCAAAGTCAGCTAATGCGAACTCAACTAATGCATAGTCAGCTAATTAGAGCTTCAAAGTCCTGTTGATGGAAAAAGAAAGTTAAAAGAGAAAAGTTGGACGTCAACTAATGTAGAAGTCAGCTAATATGTAGTCAACTAATGCATGTTAACTAATTGGAGCTCCGACAACCCGTCGGCAAAAAAAAAAATTAAATTTAAATTAAAGATAAATAAAAGAGAAAAAACATTAATGTCAACTAACGTTGAATCAGCTAAGCAGAACTCCAACGACCTTTCGTTGGAAAAAAAAAATAAAACAAATAAAATAAAATTGAATTTCAACTAATGTTTTTGTTAACTAATGTTGACTAAGATAATCTAGATGATTCATGTATATGGAACATCAATATACACTAGGCCAAAACGCAAGACTGGCGACGAAAATTCGCGACGAATTCGATCTCCTAGCGACGTTTTATCACGGTTAGCGACGTTTTATTTTTAGTCGCCCCATCAGTCAAAAATCGACGCCAAACGCCCCGTCGCAAAGTCAACGACGAACATACAATTGCGACGCCAAGTTTGGCGACGAAAACACAACTTCGTCGCTAAAACCGTATTTTCTGAAAAAAAATATTTTTTTATTGTTCGCGACGGATAATCCATATTCGTAGCCAGTTGTTGGTACGAAATTGCATATTTCGTCGCAAGTTCACTGAATCTTTTGGCGACTAAATAGTTTTTTCGTCGCCCGACTTTAATTAATTTGGCGACGTTAACGGAATTATATTTCGTCTCAAGTACTCATTTTTGTTTGTGGCGATTTTTTTTTCGTCACAAACTTTTTTTTGAATTAATTTATTTATTTTAATTATTTTCTATTACAAAATAAAATCAGCTGTTAAAAAAAACAAAAAAAAAAAAAAAACCAAAACCATATTTACTCAAAAATATTAAAAACCACGATTACCAATTAAATATCAAAATACAACACAAACATCCATTCAAAAATTACATAAAAACTTGAAACCATAAATGTATTAGTTCAAGAGGCACACTAATTTTATCTCGTTTTTATACTCCACTATTAAAACGCTCGAGCAAGGTGTTCAAAATACCTCGGGTTTCCTGCAATTGCTCTTCTAATCGATCAACTTTTTCATCTTTAACTTTATTTTGTTCTTGCATTGTTTCTCGGGTTTCCTGCAATTGTAGTTCCAATCGATTAACTTGTTCGTCTTTCATTTTCATTTGTTCTTGTATTGCCTTCATTTGAATCTCCATTTGAACCTCCACGTCTGATGGTGTTGAAGAAATCTCGACTTTCCAATCCTTGTGCTTGAACTTTTAATTCCAAGGCCTTTACTCTTTCCCAAAACCTTTTCAATTGCAGTCGAGTTGGCCGTGCTTTCATCACTTCCATCAAGCAGTGTTTCCTCATAAACTCGCTCCAAATCAGCCTGAAAATTATTATGTACAAAAGTTTAGCCAAAAATTCGACAGCATAACATCTAAATACGAGCATACCCAAAAAAAAATTCTTACCAGTACACAACAACTTGACATATTAAAAAATAATAGATGGTCACACATCTAAACTTCGTACTTAATTAACATATCAAACAATTAACATGATAAACTAAAATATCCACATAATAAACCACAACAGCATATCCATATTCATAGATAAAAACCACATCAATATCCATATATCCCAACTAAACATATAAAGAATTAACATACTACCGATTGAAGAATATAATTACACTTTACTTACCGAAATGAGAAGTTGTTCAGGAGTTGCTGTCCCGTTATAGATGGTCCAGTTTCCCTCTCAATGCCCATGTAGGCTTTCTTATACGTATCAAACATGGTAGGATTTTTGCCAAACTTTTTAAACTAAAAAATAGATTATACAATAAGTAGGTATTTTATATAAACTTAAATAAATTAAATTTATAGATTAAGCCACTTATAGGACCAACTATTGATACTTGTTCGACCCCAATGGTGGTTTGTCGACACTTTCTTTCTCGAGTCCTTGCATTTAGTGGACTTGGACTGTGAAAAATATTGCATAAACTAATACACATAAATATATGAAAATATAATTATAAATTAAAAGCATAAAATTTACCTTCCCATCATCCCCGGAGTAGAAATAGAATGAAACTGATCACATAGCCTCTCCCATGTTTGAGCGCTAATCCTATTCGGACGATTTGCCTTAGCAGCTGCAAGGTTAGGCGCTTTATCAAAAACCGCCTTCAATCTTTTATTTTTTGCATCTTTCCAACGACAATTGGCAATCTCGTTGAACCATTTCTTCGTAGCCTCATTTTCAGGAAGTTTCCACGTTCCCTAAAAGGCATACAAAAAAATCCATAATTAATTGATAACAAAATAATTTTAATAACATAAATAAATAAAATAATTTGAACTTTCAAATACCTTAAATGCTTTCCACAATCCTTCGACACGACCCTCTTTCTTGTGCTTAGGCCATGAAATAGACGGATCAAAATTGTCCCAATGTGTAACCTCGTTACCTCCCGGGTGCAACGGGAATACCCATACCGTCAAACTCCAAATCAACTATATCGGGCTTGTAGACTCATCACCTATAGACTCAACAGAAATATCTTCCGCCGACATTGCTCGCCTGAGAAAGAAAATAAGATACACATATACAGAAATATATATAGAAATAAATTTAAAACAATAATAAATTATGGCAAATAAAATGATAACATTAAAACAAGTAGATTACAATCCAAACAAGCTAATTAACAAGACTTCAAAAAAATATTAGAACAACAAATACAATTAGTCACTCTTCCATATCATCTATAGCATTTATGTCATTATTTATAGGAAGTATCTCATAACATTCATCTTCAACTACATTGAGATCATCAGGAGTCAAAGCAAAGTTGTCTCTTGGTTTAATAACAATCGGAACCACCCATGGCCTATCACGTGGATCATCAACGTAAAAAGCTTGCAATACTTGACATGGCAGAACAAAAGGACTTGGTTTTATATCTGGCTTTGTTATGTTCACAAGTGTAAAGCCCAAACCGTCCGTCTTGTTCATGCGAATATTAGCCCAATCACATTCGAATAAAACTACCCTCTTTGTACCTACGGCGAATGAAAGTTCAATAATATCTTTTATTACGCCATAGTACCCTACGTCTTCTTCTTTCGGAGATTTATCCTTGGAGTTCGCAAAAGTAGTTGTCTTTGCTTTGACAAAAACACCACTGTTTTGAGTTGAAAGAGACTCTTCAGATGACTTTGTGCGGAACATAAACCCTTGCACTTCAAATCTCTTGAAATTCTTCACTCTAAATTGAGGAGAACAAGCTAAAGCTTTGATATCGTCTCTCAGTTCACTCTTTCCTTGCACCTATGTAGTCACCAATTATTCGTTTTTACGTTTTAAAAACATTTACAAACTAAGTTCACATTAAATCAAACACTTACATAGGATTGGAACCAATGACGAAATTCTTTGTCTTGTAATTGTTGAATGCGCCATTGGTAAACAGGGTCACTTGTCTAGATTTTGTTCTTAATGGTCTCGAAGTGCTCCCTAAAATAATTTGTGTTTTTTATTGGATGAAAATCAAATGAAAATAGTAGTAGCTTAAAGATTTTATAAGTAACATACTCAATGTACGGTTGAATTTCATCAGAGTTAAAAAGACAATAGTTGTGCGCCTTTTCCATTTCATCATAAGTAAGGGTTTTGTACTTAGATCGCACTTCATTGCCTTGTCTATCATCGACAGAAATGTTCATAGATGAACTTTCTGTGTACAATGAGGAAACGTTTAAGCACTCCTCAGTGATGTAGCATTCAGCAATTGAACCCTCAGGGCACTTTTTATTTCGGACAAATGACTTTAAGTGACCCAAGTATCTGAGATTGAAATAAATATTTATTATAAAAAATATAACTATTTCATTAATTTACGTAAAGAAATTAGATTTTTAAATAAATTAAGTACCTCTCTATCGGATACATCCATCTATAATTCACCGGTCCAACAACCATTGCTTCATGAGCTAGATGAACCGGCAAATGCATCATAACAACAAAGAATGCCGGAGGAAACAATTTCTCAAGATCACACAAAATTTTCACAATGTCGGAGTGCAGTTTTCGAAAATCTTCAGTTGAGTTAGTTTTGGAACACAATTCTCGAAAAAAACTACACAACTGGATTATGGTACTAGCCAACTTTTTTGGTAAGTCCACATTACGGATTGCCAATGGAATCAATTGTTGCATTAGTACGTGGTAGTCATGGCTTTTTAATCCCCCTATTTTGTCTTCACCAAAACAACGGGCTATATTAGATGCATAGCCGTTAGGAACATTAACATTTGCTATAACATCACACGGCCTTCTTGGATTGGGAAGACAACTTGTGATACTTTCCTAATTTTGGAACGAGATTGGGAAATCGAGGACCGGGCTTGCCTGACGGTGGCTTTTTAATTTTTCCAATGTCCTCCTTAGCATTGTCAAACCCGTCATTTTTGCCAAGAATATTTAATAACCACCTAAGCAATAATTCACCGACATTTTTCTCAATATGCATGACATCAAGATTGTGCCGAATGAGATTATCTTTTCAGTACGGCAATTCAAAGAATATACTCCGTTTTCTCCATTGGGAAGCTCGATGCACTGTTTGGCCTACGCCAAATGTAACATTTATACCCTCCGTTTTTTATAACACCTCATCTCCTGAAGGCGGAGGTGGAGCCCCGTCTTCAGAAAAACGACTATGACCGATATAGCACTGTTTGTTAGACTTGTACAAACGTTCAGACACGGTATTTTCGGCACAACTTGGGCAAGCAAGATAGCCACTTGTACTCCATCCCGACAAGTTACCAAGTGCAGGGAAGTCATTGATAGTCCACAAAAGTGCGGCTCGCATATTAAAATATTGCTTGGTGTACGCATCAAAATTTGTTATCCCAGAACCCCACAACTCATTAAGCTCGTCGATCAACGGCTGTAGATAAACATCAATGCCATTTTTCGGGCCTTTAGGACCAGAAATAAGCAATGACATCATCATATTAGAGCGTTGCATGCACATATTTGGTGGTAAGTTGTAAACCATTAGAATTACAGGCCATGTGCTATGCTTGCTGCTCAATGATCCAAAGGGATTAAAACCGTCAGTAGCCAAGCCAAGCCTTACATTTCGAGGGTCCAAAGAGAATGACCCGTGCTTCTTGTCAAACTCTTTACAAGCATCAGAATCAGCAGGGTGCCTGAGAACGCCATCGTTACATCGAGACTTAGCGTGCCATCTCATGATAATTGCTTATTTTCGACATATAAATAGCCGCTTGAGCCTCGGAATCAATGGAAAGTGTGGCAAAACTTTTTTCGGTACCCTTTTGCGCTGAGAGGTTGAAGAACTCGGTTGGTTGTCCACTGGATTCTTCCATCTTGAAGCATTACACACTTTGCATGCATTTAAGTTCAAGTCATCCTTCCAAAACAGCATGCAGTCATTCTCACACGCATCAATCTTAATGTAACCACACCCCAATTTACCGATGAGCTTTTTAACTTCATAAAAAGAGTCGGGTATATTTAAAAAATCAAGTTTTCTCATTAACTGAAGGGTTTCAGTAAATGTATAATCACTCATTTTGCCACGAGACTTAATTTTGTAGAACTCCATGATAAAGGAAAGTTTAGTATATACCCGGCATCCATCATAAACGGGGATGCACCACTCTTCAATGAGTTTACGAAAATCATCAGTTTCGCGGTTGGGTTCTTCGTGTAGATCTTCTTGATCGTGATGATGATCGTGATGAAGACACGCATGCAGTAAGTCTTCCATGTTATCACGTACATCAACAGGTTCATTTAAAATTGCAACTTCGGGAATTTCTGTATGATTAGTATTGTTCATTTCCTCGCCAATGTATTCTTCTTCGGACTCTCGATGCAGAGTCCATCGACGTTGCCCATAAAGTTTATCCCAACCCCTCCAAGGTAAATGTTTATGCACAAATTCACGATCCCCCCATTTACGACACTTACAGTCTCTACATGGGCATCTTATTTTATTATCAACGTCACATTTAGCGAAAGCAAAATCCATAAATTCCACACAACCATTTTGATATACTTCTAACCGACGATCATCTAATAAAATCCAACTCCTATCTTTTGGCATGCTTTAATTAACAAGATTACCTAGAAATTGGGAAGGGTCACGATTATTAAAATCACAATTATTCTATCAAGTCAAAGTTACATTCATAAACTAGAACTAAATTAAGGTGGTAGTCGCAACTGGAAAGCTTTCAATTTTTAATTGACATCAATTTTCAATTTTCAACGGGAAAGCTTTCAGTTTTTAATTGACATCAATTTTCAATTTTCAACGAGAAAGCTTTCAATTTTTAATTGACATCAATTTTCAATTTTCAACATGAAAGCTTTCAATTTTTAAAGTTGTGTTTGAATTTAATATGAATTTTGTAAGCCTATCATACGTTAACTAAATCGGACACAAACCACACATTTAAAAGGTGAAAAAAATCTCAACATTCAAGAAACTATTTCAATTTTTAATTGAAATCAATTTTCAATTTTCAACGGGAAAGCTTTCAATTTTTAAAATTGTTTTTGAATTTAATTTGAATTTGGTAAGCCTAATACGTTAACTAAATCGGACACAAGATGTTTCGTGATCAATTCTAGGGACAATAGTTTTAAGGCTAAATTGGATGTTTGGTTTAGTTCATTAATTTTATTATATTTACTGATTATTTGTATTCGGAGGTTTACCTTATATGAATAAAGTTGGCAAATGTAGACTCAATTTTATTATATTTAGTGATTATTTGTATTCTGAAAAACCGTAGTGACAAACCACTGCAGCCGTTTCTATCAGAGACAGGTCATACAAGTCTGTAATTTTAACATTCTATCAAGTTGTTCTTTATCTCTCAATAATAATTATAACAGTTAGGACACCCTTTTACTTGATAATAATTTGTTTTCATTTTCTTTACTTCCACTCTTCACATGTACTATGAATCTATATATTTGTTCTGAATTATAGGCATATAATAATACTTCTATGTTTTGGAAATAAATAAGCACATAAATAAATGTGAATTTCATGTGCTAATAAGATGAAGATATACATCCTACTGATTAACATTATTAACTCTAAGATAAAAACCAAGAACAGTTCACATAATTCCGAGGAACACAGGTGTTAAGTGTATATTTATACACTTAATTATACCTTTTAATTGGAGCTTTTGATGTGTTTTTACGATAATTGGTGCTTAATTTGGTTATTATTTGTATTTTAGGGACAAATTGAAGAATTGGAAAAGTATGGGGTCAAAACTGCAATTTTGGAGAAAATATGGGCCAAAAGTGAAAAAATCAAAATTCTGAAGATTTAAAGCTCGGACCCCCGTCCCAGTTTTAGTGCAAATCGTGGGACCCCCATCCGAGATTCCGAAGTTGCGCAGAAAAGGGATTTTAATTGCACAAGGAAACTGCCTTCTTCCCCAAGTTCTTCACCCTATATAAGACCAAGTCAGGCACACAATTGGAGAGTCTTTTTGATCTTTTACCTTTTATTTTTATTTGGAGTTTTTATCTTTTCTACACGCAATCGAGGAGCAAGAGAACGAAGACGAAGACTTGACGAATCTTCATCCTAGTTTCCCTTTTTCCTTTTCTTTTCTGATTTTTATGAATTTCTGTATTTTTATTATGCTTTTCGTTACGAACATGAGTAGCTAAGTTTTTATTCTAGGATTTTATTGGAACCCTATGTGGTGATTCGAACCTATTTTTCTACTTTTATGCAAGTTTAATTCTTCGATTATTTCTTCTATCTTGATCGTATTTAGTGCATGAGCGTAGCTAACTTATGTTGCTATTTGTTATTGTTAGAATTGATTGACAGATCGTTTTAATAGTTAGAACAGGGATAGAAGAGCCTTCGAGTAGTTTTTCACCGAATGTGTGTGTTGATTGCATGTATTATCGTAGACATACAGATAATACCTTAGGTAGCCGTTTTCGAGACTTGTTCTTTAATGCTTTATTTGTACTAGGTTTGCATAGACATATAGTGAATCTTTTATGAATAATAGGCTTATAGCACAGCGACAGCTGGTTATGAGTAATTTCGTGTCTTGGGTTAATAATCGGGAATCGTAACTTGCATGATAGGAGATTAATTGGGTGAAGAATTATCGCATAGGGGGAAGATAAAATCCTAGATCCGTTTTATATTGATATTTTCTCGTGTTTAATTGCTTTCTTAATTAGTTTATTTTATTTAGTTAATTAAATTGACAACCCTGCGTAGGCTGGATAAAAATCATAATTGTTAGGATTTGGTACTTAGGATTAAATAATTTGCGTATTCCCTGTGGGATCGACATCCGACTCTCACGAGACTACTTTACTACTTGTTTGCGATACGTACACTTGTGTGTTGGTATTTAGCACCCAACAAGTTTTTGGCGCCGTTGCCGGGGAATACGGCTAAATTATTTATTTATCCTAATATTAAATTTGAGCAATTTTTCTTACTTCAGCCATTTTTTTTTTTTATTTATTTAATTATTTTATTTTTATTTTGTAGGTACTTTTTATGCGAAGAGGACACGATACGAGCTTGTTACCTCTCGATCCCGAAATTGAGCGAACGTTTAGGCAAGCCAGGAGAAATCAAAGGTTAGCTCAAAACGCTCCCGCAACAATGGAAGAAGAGATTAACCGTGGGGAAGGTGACCAAAGGCGCCCACCGAACAAAACAAAGATTTAAAAAAAAGGAAAATTACCTTCAAATTCTTGACGGAGGAGGGCAGACGGAGGAGGAATGGCGGAAGACGGTTTGGCAGCGACGAAAGAGGACTGACGGCGGAGGGCTGTCGGCGACGGCAACGGCTGGCGGCGGAGGGCTGTCGGGATCGAAGGCGGAGATTGGGGGCGATTTAGGGCATCACAGAGGAGGGCTAACGCCGGTGGGATGACGGCGAACGGCGGGCAGCGGGCGGCGGACGGCGGTGGGCAGATCGGAAGAAAGAGAGAGAGGGAGAAATTGGGAGAGAGAAACAAACAGATCGAATTAGGGTCTGGTTAAAATAATAAATCAACATTTGCGACGTTTACATATTTCGTCGCAACGGAATTGAAATATAAAATCCCAAAATAAATAAATCTTGCGACGAATTGTAGTTTTCGTCGCCATATAATTATTTTTAATTTTCTTTTTTATACATGCGACGTTTATATATGTTGCGTCGCGAACTAGCGACGATTACGCGGAATCGTCGCTAGGGTTTTGAACTAAATCTGAGTTCTCCACTTTCAGCGACGATTGTAGCTCTGAAACGTCGCAAATAGGCGACGAAAACATAACCGTCGCGAAAACAAACATCGCCAGTCTTGCATTTTGGCCTAGTGATAGTGATTAAATTACATGGAACATCAATACAGTGATTAAATAGTTGTCCAAATTCTTGAAATGTGAAGTGTGAACCACATGCATTTAGGGATGGGGATCGGATGGAACGGATATAAAATGACTTTTTAAAAAAAATCCATTTCTTTCATAAGTTAAAAATGCGTTTCAATTTCCGTTCCAAAAATCGGAAGTCAAAAATCCATTCTGATTTTGAAGTGCCTCAAAATCGGCTGAAATTCAGAAATTTCAGAAATCGCATTAATTTATACGGCGAATTTGTCTTAGACCCACAAATCCAAGTTTTACTACAAACATGCCCACCCTTTAACTTTCATTTCAAATAAACCCACAAAAACATTAATCCCAAAATAGCCTTACATATTTCTATTTGAGATAAGCCCAACCTACCCCCATCCCATCCCACCGCCGACTAGGTTGATCCGGTCTGACCCGGTCAGACTTTTTTTTTTTTTATTATTTTATTATTATTATTTTTTCTAGCCGCGGGTTGCCGAAGTTGTAGTTAACTGACTCAACATTAGTTAACTTTAAATAATCCATTTTTTTTCTTTTATTTTTTTCCGATGATGGCCCGTCGAAGCTCCAATTAGCTGACTCAACATTAGTTAACTTTAATTCTCATAGAAATCAGTTTTTTTTTAGAAAAAAAATTTAACTTTCACATTTTTTTTTCCGACAGCGGCTCGTCAGAGGTTCAGTTAGCTGACTTCGGATTAGTTAACTTTAAACAATCCATTTTTTTTCTTTTATTTTTTTTCCAGTGGTAGGTTGTCGGAGCTTCGATTAACTGACTCAACATTAGTTAACATCAACATTTGTTAACTTTGACATTGGTAGATTTCCCTTTTTTTTTTCTTTTTTTTTAGATTTTTTTTTTAAATTTGTTCAATCTTTTTTTTTTAATATTGGTGTCAACTAATGTTAAATGTTAAAGTTAACTAATGTTGAAGTTAACTAACGTTGAGACAGTTAACCGGAGCTCTGACGATCCACCACCGGAAAAAATTAAAAAGAAAAAAAAAGATACAGGAAAAAAAAGATAAAGGAAAAGAAAAATGGAATGTCAAATGTCAACAAATGTTGAAGTTAACTAATGCTGAGTCAGATAAGCAGAGCTCCGACGATCGGCTGTCGGAAAAAATGGAAAAGAAAAAAGGAAAAAAAAGACAAAGAAAATAAAATGTCAACTAGTGCTGAGTTAGATTCGGATATAATGGAAATTTTCACAATATTTTCACTCTTTTTCGGATTTTATTGCAAAATGCACGAACATCCAAAAAAGTATTCAATAAATTGCAATAAATAAAACAACATATAGAAAACACAATATGAAACACATAGTTTCTAATATAAGAAAAAATGCAACAAATAGTTGTGATACCAATTAATCTTTTTTATGGTTTTTAATTTATTTGACCCTTATTCATATGTTTCATAAAAAATAACATACATTAGATTATGGAATTGAAAAAATATATCATAAAATTATATTATATATTTCAAAAAACAATCAAAGTACTCTAATAATTTTGTATACAATTCCAATTTTGGCTAAAAAAGAATTGGAAAAATCAGGAATCCAAATGAAAAATACGGTTCTTAATTCGGATATTTTCGAATCATAATCGGCAGAATTCCAAAATTCCATTCTGATTTCCACCCCTAACCACATTGTATTTTTTGCTTTTATTTTCCTTTATGAGACATATGTATGATGATATTTTTTTGGTCGTCATATGTCTGATGATTTTAGAAGCTATTAAAATATGTTATTGAAATGATGCTTGATGATGTTAAATTATAAATTATTAAGATTGCCAATATGATCAAATCAAGTTAATTAACTGTTGAATCTTTACACCCTGTTTGGTTGGAGAGATTAGCCACATTAATTAAATAGTAACTTTTAGTTTGATGTTTGGTTAGTCCTATCATTTTCTGGGTTGACCCGCCAAAATAATCTTGTCATGACTTATCTTGGCTAATTAGGAGATAATTAATTGGACCTTGAGGGGTCCAATAAAAATATTGTGCTATGATTAGATATGCAAATGACAAAATTGTCCTTCTAGTTTTCCTCCTTTATCGCAATGACAAATTAAATTATTTTTTTTTAAATAATTAGTATAAAATAAAAAAAAAATACTTGGCAAAAATAATCGAAAAAAATATAAAAAATAAAAATCGAAAAAAAACTCGAAAAAAAAAACAGAAAAAAATATTGATAAATGTCAAAAAATAATAAAAAAATATTGTTTTCGAAAAAAAAAGTTCGAAAAATAAAATAAATATTGGAAAAGCTGAAGGAAAAGAAATTTGAAAATATTTTACAGAAAAAAAAACGAAAAATTATAAAAAATAGTTTTTTCGAAAAAAAATTTATTGGAAAACAAAATAATTTGAAAACAAATTCTTTAAATATTTTTTTTGGAAACAAAATAATTGGAAAACAAATTCTTAAAATATTTTTTTTTCAGAAAATATAAAATAATATATATTTTTATTTTCAAAATAAATATATCCGAGAAACTGAAGAAAAAAATATTTTTTTCCAAAAAATATAAAATAACCAAATCTAAATATTAAAAAGAAGAATTTTTTTTGTACAATAAGAAAGGGCAATTCAATCATTTTTAAATAATTGAATTGATGTTAAGGAAATTAAACATCAAACACTATTAAATTATGGGGAGATGAAATATTCAAAATTTGAAAAACAAACATCTTAAAAAATAATATGCCTATTATTTTAGAGGCATGATGTATCTAGGTTTGTGCATGGATCGGTTTTAACCACCAACTAACTCATTTTTTACCCATAATTTGTGACGAAAAATCAACCATTAACCGACTCATTTAAGTTGGGTCGACAATCTCAACCAATCCATGTATAGTTGGGTCGATAATGGTTTGTAATATGCTATAAAGTTGGTTAGTTGGGTAATATCGGCCAACCAACTTTATTTATTAATTTATTATTTATTAATTTTATCTAAAATGTTTAATATTTTTAATTTCAAATTTCTATTTTACATCACATTTATTAAATTGTTTAATATTGATCAAAATCCTAAAAGCAATAAATCTAACCTAATTATCTATTTTGAGCTATTTTAATTTTAAGACATATAGCCTAACATTTGGATGATTATTATGTGTTGAACTATTTATGTTTAATTGTAATATATATGGCCCGTAATGTTTTTAATTTTTTATTTGAACATTATTGAACTAGTCATTTAATTTATAAAAGATATAGTGTTGTAACAACTAATAAAATATTAAATAAAATTAAAACATATTTAGATGGATGACCTGTCAAGCAAACCACCAACTGACCCACTAAATTGGTTTTCAACCATCACCTAACTCATGTAAATTGGGTCGATAACGGTTTCCAACATTAACCAATGTTGGTTGGATGGGTTGGTTTTATGGCTGGTTTTTAACCAACCCAACCAAGCACAGCCCGTCTGTATCCACCCTCAAAGTATTTTATTTCACCAGGAATATACATTGTCTTATTAAGAGAGGTCCAAAATTTTTTCCCCTTTTTAAGATAAATCCAAAATATTTTTTAATTACCATAAATAATTAATTATTATACCCTTCACCTAACCCTATACATCCCACGTTCTCAATCTTTTTTGTTTTCTCCTGATTTCTCCCTTCTCATCTTTTAACAGGTAGCCGCCCTGCCCTGCCCTCTCTTTCTCTACATTATCGATCTCTTATACCAAAGCTCGGTTCCTTTGCCGAGGATGAGACCTCCCACTCCACTACCTCCCCCATCCCCCATCTTCATCGCTATGATGGGCCGCCTCCTCTGCCTCCTCATCATCCAGCACGTCAGCCCCGTGGCTCCTTCGTCCTCTAGGTCTGTGATCTCCATCTTCCCAGTCGGCACAGGAAGAGGCGGCGATGTTTAGCGGTGGGTCCATGAGATGTATGGGTAATATGGAAAAATTGGAGAATTTTGATTCTTTCTTGCTCATTTTCTTTAATTGTTTTTTTAGTCTTTCAACTTTTAATTGAATAATTTATTTTCTTCGATAATTGGGAATGTTCATACGAAACTTAGAATTATGTTCTTCAATTCTGAGTATAATTATTTTTCTTTAATTCGTACAGAAGGTCGAGGCTAGCTGCTTGTGTACTGTGAATACATTGACGACTTTTCGTTGAGCTGGGATTAATTTTGAAAAAGTAAAACATATATTTTATATGTTTGTTTTCGTTGTATTGTTCTTCTGTTGTATTGTTGAAAAATTAAAACATAAATCTTACATTGGATTTCGATGAGTATACATAGTGATTTTCGGTAAATTTATACTGAATTTCGATAAGTATATATAGTGGTTTTCATGTTTTTGTATAGCTATTTATACAGAGTGGTTTTCATGTATATATAGTTGTTTACACTGATTGGTTTTCATGTTATATAGCAATTTATACAGAGTTATTTTCATGTTTATATAGTTGTTTATACATAGTGGTTTTTATTGTTGTTCCCTCATTCATTTTTCGTTTCAACAGATTTATGCATATTACTAGGTTAGAAAGAATTTGTTTATGATAATTGTTGGGGCTAAATACCTAACACTCAAGTGCACGTATCGCAAACAAGTAGTAAAAGTGGACTCGTGAGAGTCGGATGTCGATCCCACAGGGAATACTCAAATTATCTAATCCTAAGTACCAAATTTTAACAACTATGATTTTTATCCAGCCTACGCAAGTTTGTCAAATTAAATCAATTAAACAATTAAACAAATTATGAAGGCAAATAAACACGAGAAAATATCAATAAAACGGACCTAGGATTTTATCTTCCCCCTATGCAAGAATTGCTCACCCAAAACCCCTCAATTATGAAATATATGATTCATGATTATTAACCCGAGACACTAATTTACTCATAACCCGCTGTCGCGTGTATTATGAGTCTATTATTCATAAACGGTTCACTATATGTCTATGCAAACAAATTATGAATAAAGCATTAACAAACAAGTCTCGTAAATGGCTACCTAAGGTGATATATGTATGTCTACGACACCACATGCAATTGACACACTCATCCGGTGAAAACTACTCGAAGGTTCTTATACTTACCGTCTAACTATCAAAATAGCTCTGTCGAATCAATCCCAATAATCACAGATAAAGCACATAAATTGATCAAGTTCATGCACTAACAATCATAACAAGTATAAGAAATAATCATAAAATCATAATTGCATAATCTCAAGAAAACGAGTTCACCATCCCATCCCAACATAAGGTTCCAACAAAATCCTAGATTAAAAACTTAGCTACTCATATTCTCTACGAAAAACATAATAAAAATATAAAAAGACATAGATTAAGAAAAGATAGATAAAAGAAGAATTGTGATGAAGAGTTGTCAATTCTCCGTCTTCGATTCTTCGTTCTCTCGCTCCTCTCGCTCCAAGATTGTGTCAAAAAATTCCTAATTCGTGCTTGGTTTGGGCTTAAATAGATGTCCCAACTTGGTAGATGATTTTAGGTTTCCTTGTGTGATTAAAAGTCCAAAATTGTCTCCAGCGTGTTTAAGCACGGCCGCGCGAAAATCAGTGCAATTCTCACACGGCCGCGCGAGAATCGCCGAAACCTTCTGCCTCAGTTCTGCTGTTGGCACGGCCGTCCCAGTTTTAAGTATAAATCTGGGACGGCCGTCCCATGCCAAATTCTTCAGATTTTTGATTATTTCACTTTTGGCCCATATTTTCTCCAAAATTGCAGTTTTGACCCCAAACTTTTCCAATTCTTCGATTTCTACCTAAAATGCAATAAATCAACTTTTTAAGCACAAAGTATCGTTAAATCACACCAAAATCTCAAATAAAAAGATACGATAAAGTGTAAAAATATACACTTAACCCACCCCCAAACTTGATCTTTTGTTTGTCCTCAAGCAAAAACTAGCAACTTTCACAGCAACACTCTCAACAACTGCCTCTCATCACATACATTAATGGTCAACTTTCATTTTTTTCAGAACTTGCAATTATCATAACAATTCTCAAAAATTTACAAGCTCGTGATTCAAAGATACGTATTCACTCACCATTGCTAAAAACCACAAACCATGCTATCGCTTCAAGTATCCCATATTTGTACATTAAAAATGGAGAAAATTTATACTTACATAATAATATTCAACTCCAAATACTCACCAAATTTCTCTACTCGGCTAATATCAAATAATTGAGCTATTAGGATCATTGGGACTTTTTGGCTTTCAAATGTTGGGCTTTTTGGTTCGAGGTAGGAAATATGGGTATATGTGGCTATGTTTCTTGAATTGAGGTGATTACGCCAAATTTTGAAAGGTAAGCGTTTGAAACCATAAATTCACCTCTAAGGACTTTTAATATACTCGATTTTTAAGAGTTCAAAAGTCTCCACTTTTGCTCTTAAGACAATGGATCGAACTTTCAAACAAAAAATTCAACAACTAGTCCTTTCATCTCCCTTCCAGTCTCTTCTTCTCTCTCTTTCTTCTTCTCCTCTTTTTTTTCCTTTTTTTTTTTTTTTAGAGGAAGAAGAAGGACCTTATAAAATTTTCCAACCAAACTCCAAAGGGTAATTTTTCAAGAATCTCCATTTATTCAAGGCTAAAAGAAAGAACACCATTTCTCCAAGGCTCAATCAAGGTTCGAATGATAAAAATTTAAAGATAGGCTTGAAAGGCTCAAACGGTTCAAAGATGGCCCAAATCACTTCCCATTTTGCTCAACAATTCAATATTTCACTTTGTAAATTCGTAAGGCAAGTTCTAAAACCGAACAGCATATGATATAGCATAAATTAATTCCACGTTTTAAAACACAAAACTTTCAACCAAAGCAAGGCATAATTCGTGATTCCTAACAATGACTCCTTCCTACGACACTTTGAATCAAAAGCTCACCAAAATTCAATCACAATTAAGATAAAGCAAGCAATTTCATCATTAAACATCAACCATCTTTCATCATCATGATTCATCGAAGCATTTATCTCAACACAATGATGGTGTAACACCAAGGTTACTTTTGGAAATTGGTTTTCATTTGCTAATTATTTTTTTTCTTGTTCAGATTGATTTTGTGACCCTCGTCGGCCTTGTTGGTGGTGGTGTAAAATAGTAGTGGTTTACGTTTCAAATAGTGGATTTTCGAATATTGAATTTACGTTTTTTCTTTTGTTAGTTATTTTTTGAGTTGTGTTAGTAGTGGATTACGTGTGTTTTTTGTCGATTTCGTTAAGTTTGTTGTGTATTATGTTTAATATTAAAGTGGATTACGTTAATTTTATATTACGGTAATTTTACAGTGGTTTTCGATAAATTTATAGTAGTTTCCGATGAGTATATAATGGATTATAATTTTCATAACCTTGTGGAAAAAATAAAAACAGATTGAAAGAGAAAAACAAAAAAATATAATAAAAAATTAGGCGTTATAAATCATATTTTTTAAACTTGGTGGAAAAAATAAAAACCTAAATAAAGAAAATGAAATAAAATAAAAGTAATATTTTGTTTTATAATTGAAATTAAAAAAATCATATTTTTTCTGGGAGAAATAAAGAAGAAGAAAAAATCTGAAGTAACGCGAGATTTGTGAGAAATTATTTTGGAGAAAGAGTATGAGAAGGGCATTTCAGGTATTTTGAGTCAAATAGACTTATGTCACATATCAATTAATAAAATGAATTTATCATGACGTCAAAATTCAATGAAGAGTGTTTGTCAAATAGCCCCTTCACCACCAAATTTTATACATTTCCTATTTTATCCCTTTCTTTTTCTTTCAACTATATTATGTACAAATTCATAAATCGTCTACTAAACTAATTAATAAAAATAAATAAAGCCCACAATTTTCACGTGAATCTTTACCGCAAAATCTCACCCTCTCCGCCTTAAGTGAACAATACTTTAGTGAGAGAAAAACATCTCAAATGGTCAAAGAGAGCAGGATTTCATACTCTTGAAGAAATAAATTAAGAATGCTTGTAAGGAAGACCCTGAACTTTATGATTGTCTCGAAGGTCCTCAACTTCTCGATAATTGGCCTGTTCGGCTTAATCTAATTTCGTTTCCTAAAAAAACGTTACATAATATGCACGTCATTCGATATGAAAGTTTGAATATCTTGTAATAAATATTTCAGTTGCCAAAAAAAAAAATAGACAAATTAGAACACATGAGGATTCAACGAATATAAGAAAGGGTGGTTGACTAGAAATTCGAGGGATATTTATGATATTTTATATTTGTGGTGAATTGAGAGACTTCGGAGGTGGAAATAACACCACTCTTATTTTATTGGGAGAATTATCTTATCTTGGCTAATATTATCTTGACAACCAAACGAGACCTTAGTATATTATATTAAAGTAATTAGGATCATCCAATTAATTTGCTAAACCTAATATTATCTATTTATCTAATCTTTTATTTTATAATAAAATTTATTTTTGATTTGAATATTAAACATTGTATATTATTATACATTTTGGGAGAAATTTATACATAATGATAATATACAATATAATATATTTTTTGAGTTAATTAAGGATAATTTAATTTATACTTAATAATTTATTCATGTCTTGAAAGTTCTACTATACACATAAGAGTTTAAGAGAAATAAAATCATTCTAATCATTAAATTTAGGGATTTTTATGCATAAGCAATGTTTTGAAAACCGGACCGGACTGGCCGGTCGGACCGGTTCAACCGCGAACCGCCACCATGTCCGGTCCGGTTAGTTGTGAAAAACCAAAAATCTCAAAAACCCGGGTCAAAAGCCAAAATTCAGGTTCGACCGGTAAGAACCGGTTAACCCGGAACCCAGTCCAAAAACCGGTTTTTAGCTCAAAAAAATTCATGGCCGGATCTAAGTCAATGGTGGTCGTGGGTGATAGAATCTTGTCGAAAAGGGTTGTTGGCGAACGGATCTAGACGGATCTGAGTAGTAATGACCAAATCAAGTGGTGGCAGCCATAGATTTCCACCGAAGAAAAGAAAACGAAGAAGGAGAAGTGAAAATGAAAAAATAAGTTGAGCAAATAGAGTATAAGTCAGGGTGTAAATTGTGATAATTAAGAATAAACAGAGATAAAAGAGAATAAAGAAGAGAAGGGGATGGGCCTGTGGCTGTGAAGACGAGAGGAAGAAGAAGAGAGAGAGGGGGGGGGGGAGGGGGGAGGAGAGAGAGAGGAGTGAGAAGAGGAGAAAATTAATAATTTTAAATTATTTTTTTGTAAAAAGGTGGAGTGAGTTGGGTAATAAAGTGATGGAAGTGAAAAGCAAATATAAAAATATTAAATATATTATTTGTGAGGTATTAAATTAATAAAGAATTATATATAAAAAAAAAAGTAAGAAACCCGGTTGGACCTCGGTTGAACCGGTCCAACCGTGACCCAGTAGCTTAGCCGGGTCGATGTCCGGTCCGGTTTTCAAAACATTGTGCATAAGTCCCCAAACAAGCATATTTATTATTCTAGGTTTAAGGGCTATATCTCTTTCGCCAATAAGCCCATTCCTTTAATATTTATTATAAATAAAAGAAACATTCATGTATATGTCAATATTACCCCCAACCATTTATTCCCAATTCTAAATTGTAACCTCAATTTAATCAATTTTGTCCACAAAAATTCAATTTGACTTAGTTTTTTCAAAAACCTTTTTTTTCAAATTTTTGTTGCCGCCGGATTCAGGCGTTGACTTTTTCGATTTTTTTTTTCGGATTTTTTCGCCGGTCTCCGGCGTTGATTTTTTTTTTTTCTTTTCTTTTCTTTTCTTCCGGATTTTTTCGCCGGTTTCCGGCGTTGACCGGCGATCTCCGGCATTGACTTTTTTAGTTTTTTTTTTAATTTTTTTTTTAGTCCGCCGCTGAACGTTGACCGTAATTAATGTGCTGTCACTGACAGTAAATTAATGTAGTTATACTGTCAATGACAGTTAATTAACGTAATTGTACTGCCGTTGACAGTAAATGAACGTAATATTATTACTTTTTATTTTTTGTTATTTTTTTATTTTTTTTGATTTGTTGACAAGTCAACGTAAGTATATTACTGTTGTTGACAGTAAAATAACTGTAAACACAATAATATTACTGTCAACAATATCAATATTATTATTTTTTTGGGTTTTTTGTTTTGTTTGAGTTATTCACGGAGTAACGTAATAATATTACCGTCTATTATTGTAATATTACTTTAAACACAATAATATTACTGTGGTTGACGGTAATATTACTGTTGTTATAGTAATATTGCTGTCAACCACATCAATATTATTATTTTGTTTGAATTTTTTTGTTTGTTTGAGTTATTCACGGAGTAACATAATAGTATTATTGTCTATTATTGTAATATTATTGTGGTTGACGGTAATATTACTGTAGTTATAGTAATATTATTGTCACTCACAGTAATATTAATTCTTTTGCCTTTTTATTATGTTTACATTTGTTGAACGGTCAATAGTAATATTACTCTATTACACAACAATAATGAGTTTTGTTGTGTTAATATTACTGTGCTGGAGATTAATATAGCAATATTACTGTGTTAAACTGTAGTTTAGTTAATTTTACTGTGTTTAACAGTAACATAGTTAATATTACTGTCAATCACAGCAATATTGTTGTTTAAACGAAAAAAAAGTTTATAGAAAGAAAGAAAAGTAAAGAAAAAAAAATCGAAAAATTCAACGATGGAGACCGGCGTCGACCGCCGGTCAACGCCGTAATCCGGCGGGAAAAAAAAGTTTTATTGAACAAAAAAATTTGAAAAAAAATTTTTTGGGTCAAAATTAAATAATTTGTGAAATTTCAAATTAGCAAAAAATGATTATTAATTAGCTCATAAAAAATTCAAATTAATGCAAAAAAACTCTTTTTTTGTTAATTTTTATCCTATTTTCTTATTTTATCACAAAAAAATCCTAAAGTTATTTTAGAATACCTCAGAGGTGTTAGTGTAATTTACCCTTAATTCAATAAACCTTAAACAGTAACTGCAGAGCAAGAATGCAGAAAAAAGACATCCATTAAAATTCCAGATCCAGCAAAGTATACTGAATGGGAAATCATGTAATATATGAATATATACAGTTGTACACAACTGATTGATCAGACTCCAAACAAAAATCAACAATATCGTACGTTAGCCTATACTTAAAATAATATTTAATAATAATTCACGAATGAAGCTTTGGATCAGAGGTCGAAAAAGATGGTTGGATCTTGATTGAAATTAAATAGTTCATCAATGTTTAGAACATCGTCGTCATCCGCAATCGAACCATTGACGCCTTTCTCCATCTGTGCGTTGATATCATCTATCATGGTTTGTTCTTTCTTTTTTATTGATTTTTTTAATTTGTGCAATCCATTCTTAATGTATAGTCATGTTATTATATTTTCCTTTTATTTTTTTTAATTTCTGCGAAAGGAAAATAAAAGGTTATCTTAGATGGTGGTTGTTTATAGTTTTAGCAAGCACCGTGACTTTACAAATGAAATAACACTCATATTTATACTATGTATCGGCGTTTCAAATTGATGATAGTGATTGAATTAATACTATGATTGAGAGTGCCTTTCTAAAAATTCATAAATGTATAAAATGTTTTACATACATTCTAAAATGCGAGTACAATAGAATTATATTAGGAAGTCAATAGAAATAACAACAATATGCAACACTTTCCTATAAAGTGTATTTGTAACACGTATCTCCTGATGTAACATTTATGTAGCATCTAATTTTCCGGGAAGTTAGATGCTACATCTAGCTATTTACACCGGGTAGATTTGAATCGTAGATTAGATTAAATAACTATCCAATCAGTACAAATACACGTGGATGTATGTGTAATTATGTATAGATCTACAATTCAAATTCACCCAATGTAAATAATCAGGTATAGCATCTAATTTCCTTTCCGTAACCATAAAATAGAAGTACTTCCCAAACACAACCTAAGAGTCAGTTCCATATCATATGACACATGCTAACAAAGGTTTCCACATTTTCTGCCGATTTTCAACATGTAAGAAACCTCATCTCCAGCCTCCACTTTCAACATCTCTTCTAACTCGTTGTTACATCCCTGCCGAATTAACAATTAGAAAGAAAAAAAATCGAGTCAATATAATAACATAATCAACTTATACTTATACAGAACAACAGTATATATATGTAGACGATTGAATCTGGCAAGAAACAATGAATGGATATGTAATGATAAAACATCAATTCGATCATCATGTTACTGTCTCAATTTATTGTCATAATTTTATAAGAATATACGTATTGATGATTCACTTTTTTGAAACCCTAAAAACCCTAAAGCGAAAGGACAAAAAAAATCACTAATAAAAAAAATATGCTCTAACAATTAATTACTTTTAAGAATCTGGCAAGAAATATTAATGAACAAATTACTTGTAATGATCAAAAACTCAGTTCACGTTAATGTCTGAATTTAATGAACATATATGCACTAATGATTGATTCTTGAAAAAATTGAAGTTCTTCACAAACCCTAGAAACCCTAAATAATAATAATAAGTCAAGAAAGTTACTTACATCGAAATCTTATTAATTAATCTGGAAACTACGATCAAGATCCGACGTGGAAGCGGAACCAACGTTCGATTTCTGCTTCTCCATCTCCTCGACTCTGCGCGAGACGTTATCCTTCAAAGCTTCCATTGCTTCGGCATATTCCTCAAGTTCGTAAAGTTCCATGCCCCTCCATCGGTTCGTCCCACCAGAATCTTGTACTACTAATACTACTCTCTTGCTTCACTGATCTCTTTACGATTTCGAGTTTCCTTACAGCTTCATCGTACTTATCCCTGCCGTCTTCCATGTAAGGGATAATATTCAAGGCTGCGCCGCCGCCTCCGCCACCTCCGGTCTGGTAGCGGTGGAGCAAAGTTTCGACGGAGGGGTGGCCGTACGAGTAGATCTTATTCGCCGGAGACTGCACGAGAATTGCGATTTCCGCACCGCAGAGAACGCTGATTTCGCTGGCTTTTCGAAACAGGCCCGTTCTCCGCTTCGAGAATGTTACTTGCAGACTGCTTTTCTTTTCAATTTTTTTTATTTCGATCTTCCTTCTACCCATTGTTTTTTTCTTGCAAATAGTTAATTCTTTGTTGTTGATGTTTTCCATGGCTGATCGACCGATGAGAATTATTCAGACAAGGAAAATAACAATTGCGAAGTGGTTCGATCTTCTCTGATGGTCGTGATTTATAGAAAATTTTCTCTGCGGAATTTAACCGTTGTGATTTTTTTACCATATTTTAAGTGATACGCACTAGTAGCATCTATATACTTTCCAGGTACACTGTAGTTCGCATTAAATGCTTATTCATGGTTTTACTAAACAGAATAAATAAAATAAAATAAAGATTGTGATTTATACTAAACAGACTAACAATTAACGTTAAAAAAGTTTCCCTGGATACAAGTGTTTAACTAAAAATATATAGTTACACTTACACTTATACACTATGCAGCACATGCACGTAAATGGAGTGTCTCTCGTAACAATTGTTTGGGAACACTAAGAGAAGTTTCAAGTGATATAAGCTCAAAATATAGCGAGTTTGTAGACTTGTGAGGTGGTGTGCTTGTAATATAAATTGATACTTTGCGAACCTTGCGCTATTTAATAAAATAAATTTTCCGATAACAAAAAAAAACACACTATTTAACTTTCATTTTAAATAATTATACAAAAAAAAAAATTCCAAATAATTCTACATATTTCTATTTTGAGATAAGCCCAACTCACCCCGCCCACCCGGTACGACCCGATCCGACCCGACCTTTTTTTTTAGCGGCAGTGGCCTGGACTGTCGGAACTCCGATTAGCTGACTCCGTATTTTTTAACTTCAACATTAGTTGACATTTCATTTTTTTTTTCCTTTTATTATTATTCTTCTTTCAATTTTATACTGCTGGTAGGTCGGAGCTCCGGTTAGCTGACTCAACATTAGTTAACTTTAACATTATTTGACAACTTATTTTTTTTTTTCCGGCGGCAGGTCGTTGGATCTTCACTTAATAAGGTGTCTCAACATTACTTAACTTCAACATTAGTTGACATTCAACCTTTTTTTTTCTTCCCTCTTATGGCTGATGATTGGAGCTACGGTTACCTGACTTCAACAGTAAAATAGTCTGGTGTCAGCTAATGCTTAGTCAGGTAATCAGAGCCCTTAATACCCGATGCCAAGGCATTTGTTGTTCCAAACGCCGTCGCCATTGCTCTCAACTCAAATCCCAAGAGAAAAACAAAAATAATAAGGGTCCATTTGGATGGAGGAATTTGCAGGGAATTTGATTTTGGAGGAATTTGATTTTGGGAAGGGATTTGAATTGACTCTAATTTGGAGTCTTTTGAAATCCACTATTATCGCTCCAAAATCAAGTAAAATTTAAATGAGGGATGTGGATTTGAAATCCATCTTCAAATCCATCAATCAAAACAAGTTTAATGAATTTGTTATTATGGATTTGAAATCCCTCCCACACCATCCAAATGCACCCTAAGTAAACACACAACACAGTGAGGAGAAAATAGAAAACAAAGATATAGCTACTGTGTGTAGTGTGCGTGTGAGTTTGGGGAATCCTCTGGGGGTGAGTAGTGCTGGAGCAGCGGCAATGGAACCAAAGAGTGGGCAAGACCAAAAAAGGGCGTCATTTTTTCATGTTTTTATATTTATTAAAAATAAAAGGAAGACAATGGGTGTACAAGGAAAAGACTAATTTACCCAAGCTATATTCACGTGTAAGGCACGTGATTTCATTTCCGGTCAATTTTGGCCAAAAATTGACATTTTGGACGTCGGTGCTAAGAATAATAGAGTTTAGGTATGCCCGTGTAATTTTTTTCCGTTCAGGGGTAAAGCGCAAAAAGGTCCAAAGTTTAGGGGATTTTTTTGCAGTTAACCCAAAATCTTGTAATGAGTAAAAATACATATAAGTTTTTTATCCAAACACTTTAAAAATTAATGATAAAAAAAAAAGATTTTACAGCTTATTAGCTCTTAAAACATCTTATCGGATGTAAGACTTTATCAACTGTTTATAATAAGCTTAACCAAACAGAACCTATGTTAAATAATTAACTTTCATTGAAGTGGTTAATATGCAATTTTCGATTTTTTTCACATTCAAATGTTGTACCACATTTTGAACCACGGGCAATTGAATTGCGACGTGGTATTGAACATTGGTTATTGGACCTTACAATCTGTCCTTATTTCGATTCGAGACACTCTTGCGCTTCTCCGTCACAAAAATTTTCATGTTCATTGACGCTGATGCATTGGCTACATTGGACATCATATTTGTTAAACGGTTTGCATAAATAATTTAAATTGGTCATTATTCAGGCATCAACTCGACTAATTGGATTTTATTTTGTCACTGGGCATACTTGATCTTCTTATATTGATATGTTGATCTCAAAGTACAGTCTACAATTCTACATAGTACATTTATTCGAATGATGATCAACTTACCCGATCCATATTCCCTACCCTATTATTCATATATATAATATGCGCACGCAAACGTCAGAATATTTGAATTTTTAATTTCTATGTATCGATAAAATTAAATTTGAATCTGCATAAATATATTCATGAATACATTTTAGGTTCAACATTTAGTCCGGCGAAACTGGGATTATGGGCTACAAAAGAAATAAACTTGATTTCTTACGGCGGGAGCTACTTTTCAATTTCACTAGTATTGTTCTAACTACAAATGTGATTTTGTCCCATTTTTCCCGAATTTGTCGAAACTCAAAGTACCAAATTTCATTTGAATTAACTTTCTAATCCTAACTTGAATCAAATTGGATGTCAGGTGAGATAATTATGCATGAGAAAACGAATATTATCCTAACCCACAATAAGTCGACTTAAAACATAACTTTAACCATTTTATGATTCGAGTCTGAGAGAATTCAAAACATTAATGTCGCAGACTATTGAATTGACTTTCTATTTTAATTTAAATCAGCTAAATTGATGACTGTATAAGAACACTATGCATAATCTTAAATTTACATTACCTTAAAAAATAAAAAGAGAAGACATTTAACATCACATTTGTTTTTTTCGCCATTTGTAATTGTTGGCTCACTTTCATTTAATCACAATCGCGATTCGGCTTAATCCCACTTTGCACCTTTGAAATGTGGTATTTTGGCACTTTGCACCCTATAAAAAATTAATAGCATTTTGCAGCCTCGAAACACCATAAATCATTTGCAATGTACTAGAATTGAATATTTAAAACTCAATAAGGGTATTTTCATTTTTTTATTGATTGTTTTTATTGTCAGGGTGCAGAATAAAAAATAAAATTATTATTCTTCCACCCGCTACATAATTTCGAGTGTACAAAACACGAAAAAAAAAATCACAAAGAATTACTGTAAACCTCTATTTTCGTACAAAAAAATTCACTACATTATTCGATTGATGTACTTTTATATTAGTAAAATTATTGGTAGAAATCTTTGAAATAAAATATAATTTTCAAATATCTTAATATCTAAATAGCTGAAGGATATTTTTTGTTCTTTTTATTATTTGTAAAATATTTTTTTGTGCAAAACAATAATTAATATGTTGATGAGATATTTTTTTGCACTTCGTCATTTCGAAAGGATTGATAAATAAAAAAATTGATTTGACATTTGACATCCTAAAAATATCACAAAAATTTAAATTACTTTTATTAACTTTAAAAATTCATTCGGGGTGAATCATGCATGATTTACCGTGCATGTTTCAAAGGTGCAAAGTGCTATAAATTTTTTTCGAAGATGCAAAGAGCCAAAAAGCAATATTTTTGTTCGTAAAACAATATATTTGAATGAAAAATGCAATAGTTTAACCAAACGCAATTGGTTCGTGTAATTCAACGCAAACTACTGTTTTTTTTCCCATGTTGTAATGCACGGACAAATTTCACTTGGTCCGTTCAATGTATTCAACATGAACCAAGGTTTTCTCTTTTTCATTTTTATTTATACAACCTTTGTTTTTTTTTACCATTTCGTGTTGTATTACATGAAACAATTGTACTTGGTTCGTGTAATTATATTAAACAAAAGCTGAGGTTCCTTTTTTTGTCAAACAATTATTGAATTTTATTAATTTTAAAATAATTATTCATTCAATTTAAACAAATTGAAGACATTATTTTTATTTGTTTTAATTTTGAAATACTAATGTAAAAACTACGAAATTAACTAGAGAAATATGTATGTACATCCAATAAAAAATCTAATTAAAAAAAATACTGATGTCTTCTAAAGAGTACTTTAATTTAGTTTATTTTAAAAGCAATGATATATGAGAAGGTAATGTTAGAAAAAAATTAGCTCTCTTGAAATATGAATAAAGTATTTTATATATCTTCTGAGGATGAAACAATAATTAATTCAATAAACCTTAAAACAGTAACAGACCAAGAATGCATAAAAAAGACTAATTAAAATTCCACATCCAGCTGAATGGGAAAGCATGTAATATATATATGAATATATACACAACTGATTGATCAGACTCCAAACAAAAATCAACAATATCGTTAGCCTATACTATAAATAATATTTAATAATAATTCTCAAGTGAAGCTTGGGATCAGATGTCGAAAAAGATGGTTGGATCTTGATTGAAATTAAATAGTTCATCAATGTTTAGAACATCGTCGTCATCGTCAATCGAACCACTGATGCCTTTCTCCATCTGTGCGTTGATATCATCTCCGGCCTCCCCTTTCAACATCTCTTCTAACTCGCTCTTACATCCCTGCCGAATTAACAAGTAGAAAAAAAAAATCGAGTCAACTAATGTTTATGTAATAACATAATCAACATATACTTACAGAACAAATGTATATATATGTATATATTAATGTTTATTAATGATAAAACATCAACTCATTGGGTTACTGTCTCAATGTATTGAACTTTCGATTTCAGTTACTTGTCATAATTTTATAAAAATACGTATTCATGATTCGCTTCTTCAAACCCTAAAAAACCCTCAAGCAGAAAAGGAAAAAAAAAACACTAATAAAAAAAGAGCTAATTGCAAATACTACCCCTGTGTTATCTCTAATTGTTAAATACCCCCCTGTGAAAAAAAAACTCACCAACACCCCCTTGTGTTATCAAAGTCAGAGCATCAAGACCCCTGGAGGGAAATCGTGTCACTCACTCGCGGATTGTGCGATTTTTAATTGTATTTTTAGCGTGAAATGTCATAAATACCCCTTTATAAAATAAAAAATAACCTTGTTGGTTAAATTACCTAAATTTATAGGGCCAAATTGTAATTTCCAGAATTGTAATTTATATGAAAAATATTGTAAGTCATTAAAAAAAAAAAAGAAATTCACCGTCTTCTTCCCGTTCCCCACCCCCTAACCCCAACCCCAACAACCCAACCTCAATAAGAAAAGATGAAGTTTGGCACCACCACCTCCTCTTTTGCAATTCACATACCAGATCCGAATTCGAGCAACCCGAGGCTAACCCAACCTCAATTACAGCAATGACCTATCTAAAATATCTCCAAACGATTTCTATCGACGGCGGCGAGTTTGACGGCCGAAAGTATTAGGTCCAAAAATTGTATCGTTTTGTTCTTTTCTCTTCTCTTGCTCGCCTTATTGCTGCCATCGCCGTCAAAATAGGATATTGTGGAAAGGTTTGAGGTACACGAAAATTTTATTGGTGGAAACTCAAATTTCAAAAATGTTGTCGGCGACGGATCTGGAGAAGATGGTGGTGGTGGTGAAGGAGGGGTGAGATGGTGGTGAGCAGCGGCGGAGCACAAGCGGCAGTCGGGTGAAGAAATGGTAGATGACGGCTGTGAATTGCGTGGGAGGGCGGGGGTCTGGAGAAGAAGGGCCTTTTTTTGTGTTTTTTTTTTTTTTTTGTTTTCTTTATTTAATGTAGAAAGTAAAAAATATAATAGAAAACATATAAAAACTATTAATATTATAATATATAATATATATTTCATTTTGGTTTAAATATATTTTTTTATTATTAATATTTACAAAATAAAAAAAAAACATATAATATCTATAAAATTATAATATGTTTTATTAATTGCTGAAAAACCCCAATAGGGTATTTTTGTCACTTTACCTTCGGTCAAAGGCTAAAATCGTAAAGGGTGCAGTGTGCTTCGAAAATGTTAACACAAGGGGGTGTTGGTGAGTTTTTTTTCACAGGGGGGTATTTGACAATGAGAGATAACACATGGGTGGTGTTTGCAATTAGCTCAATAAAAAAAATATGCACTAACAATTACTTTGAAAGAAACTTTTAAGAATCTGGCAAGAAATACTAATGAATAAATTACTTGTAATGATCAATAACTCAGTTCACGTTAATGTCTGAATTTAATGAACACATATGCACTAATGATTTGATTCTTGAAACAATTGAAAAAGTTCTTCACAAACCCTAGAAATCCTAACAACATAAAGAAAAATCAAGAAAGTTACTTGCATCGAAATCTTGATAATTAATCTGGAAACTAGGATCAAGATCCGACGTGGAAGCGGAAGCAGCGTTCGATTTCTGCTTCTCTATCTCCTCGACTCTGCGCGAGACGTTATCCTTCAAAGCTTCCATTGCTTCGACATATTCCTCAAGTTCGTACAGTTCCATGCCATCCATCGGTTCGTCCCACCAGAATCTTGTATTACTCTCTTGCTTCATTGATCTCTTTACTATCTCGAGTTTCTTTACAGCTTCATCGTACTTACTCCTTCCGTCTTCACTGTAAGGGATAATACTCGAGGATGCTCCGCCACCTCCCCCGGTCTGGTAGCGGTGGAGCAAAGTTTCGACGGAAGGGTGGCCGTATGAGTAGATCTTATTCGCCGGAGATTGCACGAGGATTGCGATTTCCGCACCGCAGAGAACGCTGAGTTCGCTGGCTTTTCGAAACAGGCCGGTTCTCCGCTTCGAGAATGTTACTTGCAGACTGCTTTTCTTTTCAATTTTTTTTATTTCGATCTTCCTTCGACCCATTGTTTTTTTCTTGCAAATACTTAATACTTTGTTGTTTTCCATGGCTGAACGATCGATGAGAATTATTCAGACAAGGAAAATTACAATTGTGAAGTTGTTCGATCTTCAGATGGTCATGATAATATATAGAAGATTTTCTCTGCCGAAGTTAACCGCTGTGATTTTTTTACCATATTTAATATATATACTAGCAGCATCTATATACTTTCCATGTATACTGTAGTTCGCATTAAATGCTTATTCATGGTCGTTTTCCTAAACAGAACAAATAAAATAAAATAAAAAGATTGTGATTTATAGTTTAACCTTGACTAACAATTAACGTTAAAAAAGTTTCCTTGCATACAATTGTTTAACTAAAAAAATAGGTACACAGTATGCAGCACGGGCATGTAAACGGTGATACGGGGAATCAGATATGGGGAAACAAGAAATGGGGAAACAAGAAATGGGGATACATGAACTTGAGGGAAATGTGTGAATATTAAAATTATAGCGATTTATTTATAAATATGTTATATAAACATATATATAAGTTTTTATTTATATATAAATTAATTTTTATATATATTTTTCATACAAACATGTTCAAAATAAATTTTAGTATCAACTATCAATTTGCAATTGATCATTAAATCGTGTAAATAATTAGGGAAACAACAAAAATATCTGAAACTTTGCTATTCAAACATGTTTGTAACTTTTTAGAAATTATAAAATGGCCCATAAGGTGTCCGACAGGTGTCTTCAAGTATCCGACAAAAAACGTATCCCAGCGCAAAAATATTAAGAAGTTGAAATTTTCATGCTACGTACGTGTAGGTATACACCATAAAATATTCTTAAGACATATTTGATTAAAAAAATTGTTCATTTCGGTAGCGAACTTATATAGTGACGTTGCCTAGGAACTGAAATGGCGGTCTTCACAAAAGGGAGTTCGACAAAACGCAATAAATAAAAACACATGTAGGAACAACAAATTGAAACATAAATTTTCTTATAAGAAAAAATGTAACATAATTCTTTTTATACCAATTAATCTTTTATGAGGTTTTAATTTACTTGATCCTTCGGTATTTATAATTTTCATATAAAATATAACATAAGTTATATTATTAAATTACAAACTATATTATAAAATTATATTATCTATTTCGAAAAATCATAAAAGTATTTGAAACTAAAATCGGATTGGGAATCAGATTTTCTGGTAATTCTATATACCATTCCAAATAAATTCGGAAGAATCGAAAATCAGAATTACAAATATGGTTTCAAATTCAAATATTTTCAAATCGAAATTGGCGAAATTTGCAAATCCCATTCCAATTTACACCCCTAATTAATCCTAATGTAACATACAACGACAACTACATATTTTATAGAGAAAAAGAGAGTTACAATTAATCTTGATGTTTTGTAATTTGTTATATGTTATGGCATGCTTCTCTCTCCCACAGGGATTGGTAGATGAGATCGAGATGGCTATGCGGAAGTTCTCGTGGGGAAGTGGTCGCTCGAGATCCATGGCTTGGACTTCGTGGCAGCACCTTTGTAAGTCCAAAGAATTCGGGGGAATAAGCTTCAGAGATCTCTGAAGCTTCAACGTAGCCATGTTGGCAAAACAATTGTGGAGAATCCTAACCAATCCAGATTTGCTCCTCTCGAGAATATTAAAGGCCCGCTACTTTCCGGTGGGTATTATCTGGACAGCGGATGGTTGTACTCGTCCCTCGGCGACATGGAGAAGTTTGCTATCAACCGTTATTGTGAGAAGATGGGACTTCGAGTTTCGAATTGGGGACGGACTCTCGACCTCGATTTGGGGTGCACTGTGGTTGAGGGACAGTGGAGTTATTTTCACCAAAAGGACTTCCCACACGGCCTTCCCAAATTCAGTAGCAGACTTGATTAACCTGGATTCACGAATTTGGAACTTGACTATCATCAATGATACATTCTTGCCCATTGATCGAGCTCGGATTCGAGAAGTCCCCATCGGCTGTTTTCATGCGAAAGACCGCCTTGTGTGGAAGTTGTCTACAAATAGTCGGTTCACCGAATTAAATCATGCTACCATCAAATCCACAACAATCGGTCTTTTCCAAAGGCAACAGTAGGGAGAGGTCCCTCCTCGAGTTGTGAAGACCGGAAGAGGCAGTGGAAACTGTTCTGGAACCTCTCGATCCCTCCCAAGATCAAACATTTTCTTTGGCGAGCAATCTCGGACATCCTCCCTACTTACGTGGCACTTTTCCGGCAACATGTTGTTCGCTCTCCGTTTCGTGGCCACTGCGGGATCCACCCAGAAACGATTATGCATGTTCTCGTGCATTGTAGAAACATTTCGAAGGTGTGGATGGTAGAGCCGTTTAACCTGTGTGTGTGCCGAGACTTCAATCTTTCCTGGCATGGTTATCTTTTTCTTCACAGAGAATTAACTGACTACTTATTTCTCTTGGCAATGGTGGTCTGCTGGAAGTTGTGGGAGGTGAGGAATAATGACGTGCATGGGAATCCCGGAGTTGGAGTGGGTGAGCTGGTGCCGTGGAGACTGGAGTGAGAGTTATTTGGAAGTCTTCCATCAAGCTCTTAGCCCTAATCTGCCTGCCATGATTTCGGAAAGTCAAGCACATTGGCAACCTCCCATGACAGGTATTGTTAAGGTCAACTTCGACGTTGCATTACCCCCAAAATGCGACTTTTATAAGATGGCGATGGTAGCGAGGAAATCTCTCGGCCAAGTTCTGTGGTGGAGTGTGGTTATAGGGTACAGGGAACAGTGAGCCCGGTCGATGGCGAAGCTCACGCAGCGCTCCAAGCGATCCAACAAGAGGCTAATCATGGATGGCCCCATATTATAGTGGAAGGCGACAATTTACGGGTACTCAAATCTATCCAGGTTGGTGAGAGCTTCATCACTTCTTACGGAGCCTATCTAGAAGACATTAAAATTCTTGCCATTACTTTTCGTAATTGTTCTTTCTCATTTGTAAAGCGTGGTTGCAACCAACTCGCTCATGCTATTGCTACCTCTTCAGTTTTGGATTGTTTTGGATTGTACGGAAGGATATTCTCTTCCTTCTAGTTTGACTGGTTTAACCTAATATATTTCGTTTTTTTCAAAAATAAAAAAAAATAAATCATAGTCATAAATCACAATAAAATAAAGTGATCGAGTATTTTGATAATTATTTTTCATACAATTTTTTTTTTTATTCAAGTTATATTAGAAAGCTCATGGAAAAATTTATAATTTTCACGTTGTGCGATTTTTGTTATTTAATTTGTATGATGGTTAAAAGAAAAGTTGTATCGAATTAATTAGTGTAATATTAATAACGTTATATTAATTAGGTTATAATTTGAGATTATAAACAGTTTGGGGTCTTCCTAACCCCTTGCTCGATGGGCATTCGATAAAAAAAAAATATTACGAACGTAGGTGTCATTTTTATATTATTCCATAGAGATGGGAGTGAGATGGTTTTATCTACCAAGCGATTCACTATTGATCTATTTTTATTGGCCTATACTTAAATGTCTATCAACCCAGGTCTACTTCGACCCTACACCTGGTCATAAACATTGGGTGAGTCTTCTGCTGTTATGTGTCTTATTTTTTTTTTCCTAAAACTGTAAAACTGTTAAAGATAAACCCTAGCAAGATAATCTTATATATAAAAGAAAGAAACGGTAACCCTAAAAAACCTTAATGGTATGTGTGTAGTTATTTATTTTTAATATTTTTTCTCTACTAATTTCTAACTATAATTTTTAACAATTATCAAAATTAAAACTAACCGTGAAGAATCCTACCTTATTGCTACTTATGTAATTATTTATTTTTAATATTTTTTTCTCTACTATTTTTTAACTATAATTTCTAACAATTATCAATCTCCTATTTTTCATCAATATATCTCAAATTTTAAGATATAAAGCTAGAAATTCGATTTGTTAAATCTTAGTCCATTTTTTCGGATTATAAATCTTAATATGTAAGATTTTAAAAAACTAATGTTATATAAAATATGAATAATACTACATTATTAAATTTTACTATATTAGTATACTATATTTTCTTATTATGTATTAAATTGTTAATTTTTTGCACTATTTAAATAATATCCCGTGCATCGCACGGGAGAAAAATGCTAGTATATTATAAAATAAAATAAAAAAAGAATACGTAGCAGCAGAAGACCCACCCGATGTTTATCATCGGGTGTAGGGTCGAAGAAGTCATCAACCCACTATAGTTGGTCTCGTAACTTCAACTAACCCATACTATATGGGTTCGTTGGTGATTTTCAATATCTTTGAAACTCGGTTGACCGATAATTACCCATGTACAAACTATTTAAAATTTTATGATAAAAGTTCTATTAAAATGATAATAAAATAAGTAACTTAACTATAAACATAAATTATTATTTTTTAAAATTGAGACAAATTAAAAAAAAGATAATAATTAAGAAAAAATGTTATTATATAATAATAAAATCCTTATTATATAATAATAAAATTGATTAATTATTTTTTTTTTTTTGACAGCAATAATACTTATATTTATTAGGCAGTAGATGCCAAATGGAGGGGGAGATCAATTCCCTCTAACGAGTCAGTACAAATAACATGAGCGAGCGCGTGGGCTAAGCTATTACCCGACCGCTTAACAAAGCTAAAATCACACTGTAAAAAATTCCTAGAGATACTACAGCATTCATCGACTATAGCACCGAACGATAATGACTCTCCACTTCTATTCCTCAGTGCATTAATAACTTGAAGACAATCTCCCTCGATACTAATCCTTTGCCAACTTCGATCCTGAGCTAAGTTGATTGCATGCAACGCCGCTAAAGCTTCTCCTTCCACCGGCAAAAGATTGCCCTGAATATGACAAACCTTCCATCCCAAGCTGCGACCCTCCGCATTTCTAGCAACCGCTGCCACTGTAATTCCGGCAGGAGCAGATTTAGTTGCAACATCGAAGTTCAGTTTAACGAAGTCCCTTTCTGGTGGTTTCCATTCAGTAGGGTGGGCACTACGTAAGCTTGGATTCGGACGAAGTTGAGCACATTTGAAGTTCGCCACATAATTTCCGCACCAGCCCACCAGGGCCTCAACCGCCATTATTTCCTCCCCTTTAAGTTCCTTATTGCGTCTGTCCCAAGCTTGCCAAGCGACCACCATAGCCAAAATGAAAAACTCCTCGCACAATTGTTCCCTTAAGTTCATAATCCACTGCCATGCACACGTGATTACCGGGCCAGAGACTTTGTCAAATGGAGGGGATCTCCAAATGGTTTCCATACCTTGACATGTAGTCAATATGTGTAGTGCATCCTCCTCCTCCTCCTTGTGGCATCGCGCACACCTAGGTGATAATCCGATCTTTCTTCTGTAGAGTTCAACGTTAGTGGGGATAGAGTTTTTTCCCAGTCGCCATAAAAACATTCGTATCTTAGGCGGCAAAGGAAAATTCCATAACACCTTCCAATCACGGTTCGCCACGCCACTAGTCGAGTCAGCATTGGCCATGCGATTGTGTCGAGTCACCATTCCATTGGTCAGCACCATGTGATAGCATGTTCGTACTGAGAATTTCCCGTTGTTTGAATGATGCCAAATCCAGATATCGCTTGTGGACAGACCACCCACCGGAATCGCAAGAATGCGCTCCACATCAACTGTCCAAAAAGTGCGTGATATCAAGTCCAAATTCCACGAACCAAACCCAGGCACCATTAAATCCGAGACTGTATTTGGGAAAGCCGACGAGACCGGACGTTTGGTAAGAATTTTGAAATTGCCCCCATCATATAGCCAAGGATCGGCCCATATCGAGGTATTAGCCCCATTACCAATACGCCGTCGGATTCCCATTTTCAGATATGGGATAACCCTCCAAATGGATCTCCAGGTTGTGGATGGGCGTGAACCAACTCCGGCGAACAGAAAATTTCCATTGGGAAAGTACTTGGCTGCCATAATTCTTGACAAGAGCAGGTCTGGATTAGCTAGAATTCGCCAGGCCTGTTTCGTGAGAAGTGCGATATTAAAAGACCGCAAATCACGAAATCCTAGCCCTCCACTTTCCTTAGATTTACACAGATCTTTCCACGACACCCATGCCATCCCTCTATTCGACCCGTTGCCCCACCAGAATCGTCTAATTGCTGCCTCAATCTCCGACACTAATCCCACGGGAAGGAAAAAACAGCTCATGACGTAGGTCGGAATCGCTTGTAAAACGGACTTGATCATCACTTCTTTCCCTGCTTTAGAGAGTTGTCTTTCCCCCCAACCTTTAATTTTAGTCCACACCTTGTCCCGAAGATAGGAAAATATATCTTTTTTTGTTTTTCCAATGGAAGCCGGCATCCCAAGATATCTATCGTGGCTCTCAACAATCCGGAAGCCAAGTATTTGATGAATAGCGTTTCTCATAATCTGCGGGGTGGAGGGACTAAACATCATCGTAGACTTTTCAAAACTAATTTCCTGTCCTGACACCCGCGCATACTTTTCTAAAATATTCTTCAAAGTTGATGCATAATTCCGCGTCGCCTCGCCAAATACGAGAGTATCATCTGCAAAGCAGAGGCAAGACACCGTAGGGGCTTGTGGAGCCACCCGAACTCCTTGGAATGCTCCTTTCTCCGTGGCTTTAGTGATCATGGAAATGAGAGCTTCTGCACAACAAATGAATAAATAGGGAGAGAGGGGGTCCCCTTGCCGAAGACCTCTTGACGGTTTAACGGCACCGAACTGCGTACCATTAAAAAGAAACGAGAATGAGACGGAAGACACACACAACATAATAATATCCACAAATTTAGACGGAATTCCAAAACGAAGAAGAATGTTTTTTAGAAAAATCCATTCAATTCGATCGTATGCTTTACTAATATCTAGCTTAAGGGCCATGTAATTAGTTTTGACTTTCGAGCTAAGTTTAATAAAATGATTGATCTCGTAAGCAACAAGAACATTGTCAGATATGAGTCTCTTAGGCACAAACGCAGATTGGGTAGGAGAAATTAAATCGTTAAGAACAAGTTTGAGGCGATTAGCAATCACTTTAGACCCAAACTTGTAGATAACATTGCAAAGACTAATAGGTCTATACTCAGTAATTCTTTCTGGCTTTTTAACCTTAGGAATTAAGACAATATAGGTGTAATTCAACGCAGTAGGGAGTTTATGATTGTTAAGGAAATCAAGGATACAAGATAAGACATCGGTGCCCAGAATGTGCCAGTATTTGGTGTAAAAGATAACGGGTAGTCCATCAGGCCCAGGGGATTTAAGAGGAGCCATTTGAGAAATGGCTCGGGTTACCTCATCCGTGGTAAAAGGCATAGATAGGAGTTGACTGGCCGCTCCCGAAACCCTAGCCTCCACCTCCTCAAGCACCTCATCGATCTCATCCTCATTTGGGTTGGTCGTTGTAAAGATCTGGTCGAAATAGTCCGAAATGACCCTCTCCACTTCCGTGTTCGACTCTTGCCATACCCCTTCAGAGTTCTTAATTCTCTCCACTCTGTTCATTCTTTGTCGAGTGGTAGCTTTCGCGTGAAAAAAATTGGTATTCCTATCACCCTCCTTAATCCATTGTACTCGGCTACGCTGCCGCCAATATAAATCATTCTCAGCATAAGCTCCTTCCAATTCAGTTCTCAGCCTCTGGATCTCTGTCCTCGTGGTCTCGGATTGTACTCCTTCTCCCAGAAAACGAATCTGTTTATGAATGCTTTCAATCCTTTTCCGTGGCAGCTTCACCGTGGTCTTGCTCCATTGGATAAGAGCAAGCCTACAATCTTTATTTTTTTTTATAAGCATCTCAATCGGGTCACCCAAAATGGGATTCGACCAGTGTTGATGAATCAGTTCCTCGCAATCCTCACGGTGTAGCCACGTGGCTTCGAATCGAAAAGGTCTTTTCTTCCGCCCACCGAGACTTACGGGAGGGGCACTGAGTAGTACTTTAATCGGAATATGGTCCGAACCAGCATAGTCGAGGTGTTTAACTAGAGCTCTAGGGAAGCACGTTGTCCAATCATTATTTGCACATGCTCGGTCCAACCTGCAACGAACCGTGTGTGGAGATAGCCTGTTATTCGACCAAGTGAAAATGGGGCCTTCATAGCCCAAATCATGCAGCTCACAGTTTTCCAGAGCTTCGCGAAACATATTAAGTTGGGACGGTTGTTTAGTAATCCCACCGGACTTCTCACTATTGTTTAATACTTCGTTAAAATCTCCACCTACTAGCCAGGGCAAATTCCGATAATTCTTAAGTCTGCGCAAGAGATCCCACGATAGAGTTTTTCGATCTTTCTCGGGAAATCCATAAAACCCAGTCACTCGCCATTTGCTATTATTGTTTCGCTCAGAAACCTCCGCATCGATATGGTTGTTCGAGTAACTAATGATGTCCACATCAAGATTTTTTTGCCACAACAACGCCAATCCTCCCGATTTGCCCACCTTGTCAACACTTAAGCCATTCAAGTTCCATCTTCTTTTGAGTTTCTCAATAGTAGAATATGTCGCTCTCGTTTCCGAGAGAAACACCAGTAGGGGACGGTGATCTCGGAGTATATCCCCGAGCACTTGAATTGTCAAGGGTGCCCCGAGCCCTTGACAATTCCAGAATATACAACTCATTGGGATCGGCGGGACCGCAAAGCAGTCTCCGCCGTTGAACTGAAGTCTTCATCTCGTACGTAAAGTTGCTGTCGTTTCCCAGAACTCTCTCGATCCATAAAACCTGCCTCTGCCGCTTTTTTCTTTTTAGCTTTAGTTGTGACTTTCACTATCCGTCGAGAGGAGGTCCCTGCCTTCTCGCTTTCTTGGAAAACAATGGGATTGTTCACTAGGGCATCCTCTCCACCTGTTGGAATTATAATGTTTGCTATATTCGCCTTGTCCATCCCGTTTGTGATTAGGTTCTCCTTCTGGATATCGAAACTGTAGATCTGACCACCTCGTGGAGCGACATGTGGCACATGACCCCCCACTCCCCCACCTGCAAGTTGAGTCGGGCACAAGGGAGTTCGGGGTTTATCCCCTACTTGTGTGGTGGATGCTCTCAGCCATGTTCCAAAGGGAAGTTGCTCACCGGGATCATGAAACCCTTCCTCGTACCTAGTAGGGCATCTATTTTCAGCATGTCCGATCACTCCACATAAAAAACAAAAATTTGGTAGCCGTTCGTAGGTGAACGCAAGCCAAGTCTTTGTCCCATTGAAAGTGTGTATATTCATTCCTCGTTTCAGACATTTGGACACGTCGATGTTCACTTTTACACGAACATACTGGGATATATCCAGGCCCTTAAGGTTTAGTATCTCCAAAACGTCGCCCATCGTGCTGCCGATTTGGGTTATCGTATGTGGAGTTCGTTGGATCATAGGAAGATTATGAATTCTCACCACAATAGCCATCATGTGAATGTCCATCTTGGTTGCATCCGAGCCTAACTCCAGATCTTGAAGCAGAATAGCATTTTTATCCATTAACCACGGGCAGCCAGATTTTGCATGTTGGTAGTCGAGCCTATGATCGAACCTGATAATGAATTTATTCTGGCCCAAGGTTCTGATTTCACAAGCTTTCACGGGCTGGAAGATCCGAAGGATGTTTGCCTTAATTGTGTGGGCTGAGATCTCGCGAGTTGTGCACACTCGCCCAGCCATGTGATACCCCCGAGTCTGATCCCTAGCGTCGCCATGAGTAGAATCGATAGTGATTCCTTCTTCTTCCTCAGCCGTGAGAGCAAGACCTCTTGCCATAGATTCCGAGAGACCCTCCATGTCAAAGGAGAGAGAGTGAGATGACGTGGAAGAGAGGTCAGGGTTTTAGAGAGGGGCGCCGTCGGAACAGATCTGAATAATGCACAGAAGGCACAGAAAACAAAGAAATAACGATTAGGTTTAACAAAGGAAAAGGATAGTAGACTCCACAATAAATAACACTAAACCCTAACACAAATCTAATCCATATGACTGAAAAAACTATAGAAGTAAAGCACACGATCCAATATTCTGAAAACTCTAGAAAAAAAAGAAGGATGCAATGGGACAATCAGAGCCAGCGACAGAAGGGAAAAGCCTCTCAATATGAGAGAAATCGACCTCTCATTCAGAGAGAATTTCCAAGCTGGAAACATTAAAGTTTGATCGGCAATTATTTTTTAAATATATTAGTTGGTCGATGTTACTAATTCTCAGACCTACAACTTAGTCGATTGCCTATAAAAGGTGGCCTAGAACATTTATTCGACTGATAATCAACCAATCCATGTTCCCAGTGGCGGATCCAGGATTTTTGCCAAGGGGGTGCTAAATTGTAGAATAAAAAATTTAAATATCACTTTATAAAAATAGTGGACCAAAAATTTACAATTTGAAAAAAAAATCAACTTTGTTGAGGCTGGGGTTCGAACCCGGTACCAATTAACAAATAAAGGAAGACCTTTACCAACTCAACCAACTGCTTTTCTTGTCAACTTATGTATAACGGTATTATTTGTATAAAATCAAGGGTGTGCAACTGCACACCCTAGACCATAGCTAGATCCGCCACTGCATGTTCCTACATTATTATTCATATATATGCGCACACAAACATCAAAATATTTGAATCTTTAATTTATACATTGATAAATTTATGTGAATCTGCATAAATAGATTCAATACATTTGAGGTTCGACATTTAGTCCCGCGACACTGGGATTAGTACAGGCTATAAAATAAATAAACTTGATTTGTTACGGGAGGTGCTACGTTTCAATTTCACTAGTATTGTTCTAACTACATCTGTGATTTCGTCCCATTTTCCCCAAATTTGTCAAAATTAAAAGCACCAAATTTCATTTGAATTAGCTTTCTAATCCTAACTTGAATCAAATTGGATGTCAGATGAGATATATAATTATAATTATTCATGAATGAACGAATATTGTCCTAATTAACCCACTATAAGTGTACTTAAAACATAATTTTAGCCATTTTATGATTCGAGTATGAGAAAATTCAAAACATTAAAGTCGTAGACTGTGGAATTGACTTTCTATACCAATTTAAATCAGATAATTAAATTGATATATAATTGTATAAGAATATTATGCATAATCTTAAATTTACATTATCTTATAAAAAAGAAAAAGAAAAAAAAAAGACATTTAACATCACATTTGTTTGTATCTCCATTTGTAAATCTTGGCTTGCTTTCATTCAAACACATTCATAATATAAAATTAGACTAAACTATTTTCTCTTTTCAGTTTTCTGCAAGTCCACAACGGAATGATCATATTTTAGCAATCTATTATATATATTATTCTTGCATGTGGAAGTTTTAAGGGGTAAATATTTGCAGGGGCTTTTTTAACATAATATTTAAAGCCCTTTCAACAAAAATATATTCTCTCGGTTGAAACTTGAAATTGTTCGTAAAACAATAGATTTGAAGTAAAAATACCATATTACCCGTTTACGTTACATATACATTTCAATTTTTTTTAGTTTTAAGTGGTCCGTGTTGAATTACACGAACCAAACGCAGTTGGTTTGTGTAATTCAACACAAACTACTGTGTTTTTTTTCCCCCGGGTTGTAATGCACGAGCAAATTTCACTTGGTCCATTCAATATATTCAGCATGTATGAACCAAGTTAATTTTTTTTCATTTTTATGTAATTAACCGTGTTTTTTTTCCCATTTCGTGTTGTATTACATGAAACAATTGTACTTGGTTTGTGTAATTCAACAAAAGCTAACGAGGTTCCTTTTTATTTTGTTAAACAATTATTGAATTTTATTAATTTTAAAATAATTATTCATTCAATTTAAACTAATTGAAGACATTATTTTTATTTGTTTTAATTTTGAAATAGTAATGTAAATTATTTGATGTTCAAATAAAAAAAAAAATAGTGATGTCTTCTAAAGAGTACTTTAATTAATTTAGTTTATTTTTATACCAATTATACGAAAAAAAACTACCGTTGTGTACTAAACTGTATGAGTAGGTAAAATTAGAAAAACTTTAGCATACTTGAAATATGAATAAAATATTTCCTATATCTTATGAGGATGAAACAATAATTAATTGAATAAACCTGAAAACAGTAACTGCAGAGCAAGAATGTATAAAAAAAAATGAATTAAAATTCCACATTCAGCAAAGTACATTGAATGGGAAACCATGTAATATATGAATATATACACAGCTGATTGATCAGACTCCAAACAAAAATCGAACAATATCGTTAGCCTATACTATGAATAATAGTTAACAATTATCGAATGAAGCTTGGGATCAGAGGTCGAAAAAGATGGTTGGATCTTGAGTGAAATTAAATAGTTCATCAATGTCTAGAACTCCAGCCTCCGCTTTGATCAACATCTCTTCTAACTCGCTCTTACATCCCTGCCGAATTAACAAGTAGAAAAAAAAATTCGAGTCAACTAATGTTTATGTAATAACATAATCAACATATACTCACAGAACAAATGTATATATATGTAGACGATTGAATTTCTGACAAGAAATATCGAAGGGATATGAAATGATAAAACATCAATTCATTGAACCTTCGATTTCAGTTAGTTTTCATAATTTTATAAAAATACGTATTCATGATTAGCTTCTTCAAACCCTAAAAAACCCTAAAGCATAAAAGGAAAAAAAGAATTAGTAATAAAAAAAATATGTACTAACAATTACTTTGAAAGAAACTGTTTTAAGAATCTGGCAAGAAATATTAATGAATAAATTACTTGTAATGATAAAAAACTCAGTTCACGTTAATGTCTGAATTTAATGAACACACATGCAGTAATGATTTGATTCTTGAAAAAATTGAAAAACTTCTTCACAAACCCTAGAAACCCTAAAAAACATAAAGGAAAGTCAAGAAAGTTATAACTTACATCGAAATCTTGATAATTAATCTGGAAACTACGATCAAGATCCGACGTGGAAGCGGAAGCAGCGTTTGATTTCTGCTTCTCCATCTCCTCGACTCTGCGCGAGACGTTATCCTTCAAAGCTTCCATTGCTTCGGCATATTCCTCAAGTTCGTACAGTTCCATGCCATCTAACGGTTCGTCCCACCAGAATCTTGTATTACTACTACTGCTACTCTCTTGCTTCATTGATCTCTTTACGATCTCGAGTTTCTTCACAGCTTCGTCGTACTTACTCCTTCCGTCTTCCTTGTAAGGGATGATACTCGAGGCTGCGCTGCTGCCTCCGCCTCCCCCGCCGGTCTGGTGGCGGTGGATCAAAGTTTCTACGGAGGGGTGGCCGTACGAGAAGATCTTATTCGCCGGAGACTGCACAAGAATCGCAATTTCCGCACCGCAGAGAACGCTGAGTTCGCTGGCTTTTCGGAACAGGCCTATTCTCCGCTTGGAGAATGTAACTTGCAGACTGCTTTTCTTTTCGATTTTTTTTATTTCGATCTTCCTTCGACCCATTGTTTTTTTCTTGCAAATAGTTAATTCTTTGTTGTTTTCCATGGTTGATCGATGGATGAGAATTATTCAGACAAGGAAAATTACAATTGTGAATTTGTTCTGATGGTCGTGATTTATAGAAGATTTTCTCTGGCGAATTTACCCGTTGCGATTTTTTTACCATATTTAATATAATACACATATATCGCTCTGTTCACACTATCAGCATCTATATACTTTCCATGTATACTGTAGTTCGCATTAAATGCTTATTCATGGTCGTTTTCCTAAACAGAACAAATAAAATAAAATAAAGATTGTGATAGTTTGTTGTTTAACCTTGACTAACAAATAACGTCAAAAACTTCCCTTGCATACAAAACATACTTATACACTATGCAGCACTTAAAAGGGTTTTTTGCAAAAACCACCCATGTGTAATCTCGAATTGCTGAAAAACCCCTCGTGTTAAAAATATTAGCACAAAACCCCCTGTGAAAAATAGTCAAAGCCAAAAAAGACCCTACGAGCTCGATGTGTTATACACTTGCGCTTTGTGTGACTGGGCCTCGTGTTTAGGAACTAGAAAGACTTAAATACCCTTTAAATCAATTTTTGAAATTTATAAATTTACCCAAAATATTTTTCATAAGCTCAAATTGAAGTTTTCAGAATTTTCAATTCAATCCCCACTAATTTCAGAAAAGCCCTCTCTCCAAATTGCATAGAACCAAATTGCAATTTTCATAATATCTCAAAACTTCATCATCTTCTTCCCCTCTCCTTCACATCTGCTGCTCGCCAAATTATAAAAAAAAAAAACAAACAAAAACCACCGATTCATCTTCATAACAAAGAAGAAAAAACAACAAACGCTGCTTCCTCCATCTAAACCCGCCGGAAGAAAAAAACACTTCAAGCACAAAAAACACAATCCCCAGTACAATACACACACGCACAAAACGTACTTCGATCGAACATCTTGATTTACAAAAGATATGAAAGAACCCATCAAACATAAAGCATATCTTTTTTTGGGGTGGGAAGGCAGGTGGGGATGCGGCGGTGGTGCGGCCGTGGTGTTGGTGATGCGGCGGTGGTGCGGACGTGGTGGTGGTGATGCGGCCGTGGTGGTGGTGATGTGGCGGCGGAGGGCTCAATGGAAGAATTGGGTTGCGGCAGTGGTGCGAACGTGGTGGTGGTGATGCGGCCGTGGTGGTGGTGATGCGGCGGAGGGCTTATGGAAGAATTGGGTTGCAGGAGGAAGACGCTCTTTTTCTTTCTTTTTAATCTTTTTGCATTTTATTTATTTAATTGAAACATAAATTATTAAACAATATGAGGGTTACTTTAGTTATTTCATAAAAGTCAACTGCTAATTTCGAAATAAGGGCCAGTGTGCTTTGTCAAAAATAATATAGGGGGGTCTATGCTAATATTTTTAACATGAGGGGTTTTTTAACCATTCAAAATTTCACAGGGGGTCTATGCAATTAGCTCGCACTTAAACGGTGATACGGGGAATCAGATACGGGGAAACGACAAATGGGGATACATGAGCTTAGCTTGGGAATGTGTAAATATTAAAATTACAGAGGAATATTTATAAATATGTAAACATTCACGTGTAAATATTTTTATATATTTTCATACAAACTTATTCAAAATAAATTTTACTCTTAACTATCAATTTGCAATTGATTCTTAAATCGTGTATATAATTAGGGAAGCATAAAAAATATCTGAAATTTGCTATTCAAAGTTTCACACATGTGTTTCTAACTTTTTAGAAATTGCAAAATCGCCAATAAGGTGTCCGGCAGACATCCTCGAGAATCCGACACGAAATGTATCCGAATGCGGGAACGTTAAGCAGTTGAAATTTATGTGGTACACAGGTATACACCATAAACTATTTTTAAGACATATTTTGATTAAAAAAACTTGCTCGGTTCGGCCGCAAAGTTTTAGGGTGCACAGGAAGTGGAATGGTTGTTTTCGCGTCAACATCTGCAACCGCTCATCAGACAGTTGAAAAGCTCATAATAATAGATTCTTAATGAGAAATTAAATTAAAAACACCCATAAAAAAATAATTTTTTTTATACTTTACAATTTATAATATTAAATTTTAGATCATATCAAAATTTCTTTGCATATATTAATCTTAATGTAACATACAAAGAGGACTACATTTTTTTATAGAGAAAGAGAGCTATATTAATCTTCATGTTTGTAATTTGTTAGATTCAAATAAATCATGGTGTCATAGATTACAATAAAATAAACTTACGTGAGCAGGTATTTTGATCATAATTTTTTATACACAAATTAATTTTGGTGATTCAAGTTGAATTAAAATCTCATGGAAAAATTTACAACTTTCATGATTTGCAATTTTTTCTATTTAATTTGTATGATGGTTAAAAGAAAAATGTATTGAATTAATTAGGTTGTAAGATTTATAAGAACCATTATAAGATTAATATATATCTTAATGAAAAATTGTTTAAAGTTAACTAATGCTGAGTTAGCTAACCAGAGCTCCGACGATCCGTCGCGTAAAAAAAATTAAATTAAAAAAAAAACGATAATAGAAAAGGACAAAATAAATGTCAACTAATTGAAGTTAACTAATGTTGAGTTAGGTAATAGGAACTCCGACGACCTGCCGCCGGAAAGAAAAAAAACAGATAAAAGAAAAAAATGAATGTCAACTAATTGAAGTTAAATAATGTTGAGTCAGCTAACCGAATCTTCGAGGACGCGCCGCCGGAAAAAAAAATATTAAAATAGAAAAATAAAAGAAAAAAAAATGAATGTCAACTAATTGAAGTTAATAACTAATGATGAGTCAGCTAACCGGGGTTCCAACCACCCAAGTCACCGGTGGAATTCTTTTTTTTTTTACATAAATAATAAAACTAATAATAATCAAAATAAAATAAAATAAATCAAACACTAATTAGGGTTTGAAAGGGTAGAAAATGGTATAAGATAATTATTTTTGTTTATATCAAATGAAACTTAATTAGAACTAATGGATTTTTCAAACAATAAAAAGGCTTGGGTTTATACCACATTGTGAGGGGCCTATCTCAAATAACCCCTAATTTATAATCTCTTAATCCAAATTCGGATATAATGGGAACTTTCACATGTTTTCACCCCTTTTCGGGATTTTATATTTAAATGCACAAACATCCAAAAAAGAATTCAGTAAATTGCAATAAATAAAACCACATGTAGAAACTAGCCGGTGTTCGAGAATCTATAGAATCGGCTAACACACAATATGCAACAAATAGTTCGGATACCAATTAATTTTTTATGGTTTTTAGTTTACTTGACCGTTATTCATATTTTTCATAAAAAAATAAAATACACACTAGTAGAAAATTTGCTTATTACTACGAATTTGTTTGCTACGGGAAAACCGTAATAAATGGTATTTTTTATTACGGAACAATTTTGAAGTCGTAGGAAATACTAGGATTTACTGTAGCAAAAAAATATTTGGTACGGCCATTTACCGTAGCAAAGCTTTTGTCACGCCCATATATGCTACGGGGTCAATTCATAGCAAATGTGTAGCAAAAGCATTTTTACTACGAATTTGATATCTTTTACTACGGTTAATGATCGTAGTAAAAAGCCATTTTTCTACTAGTGACATTAAATTATGGAATTACAAAAATATATCATAACATTATATTATATATTTCAAAAACAATCAAAGTACTAAAATTTGATTGGAAATTGAAATTTCAGATAATTTTATATACAAATCCAGTTTTGTGCCAAGAAAAAATTGGAAAGTCGGGAATCCAAATGAAAAATATGTTTCTAAACTCGGGTATTATTGGATCATAATCGGCAAAATTCCAATATCCCATTATGATTTCCACCTCTAACCACATTGCATTTTTACTTTTCTTTTTTATTTATTTTATTTTATGAGATATATGTATCATGATATCTTTTTTGGTCAGTCACATATCTGACTATTTTAGAAGTTATTAAATATATTTTGAAATGATGCTTAATGATGTTAATTATAAATGTATTAAGATTGTCATTGTCATCAAATCAAGTTACTTAACTGCTGAATCTTTAGGGTCCGTTTGGTTGGAGAGATTAGCCAAAACTAATTAAATAGTAAGGTTTAGCTTGATGTTTGGTTAGTCCTATTATTTTACGGGTCGACCCGTCAAAATAATTTTGTCACGGCCTTATATTGGCTAATTGAGAAATAACTAATTGGACCTTGAGAGGTCCAATAAAAATATTGTGCTATGATTAGATACGGTCATGACAAAATTGTCCTTCTAGCTTTCATCTATTAATAACAATGACATGTTCAATTATTAAAAAAAAATATATAGTATAAAATAAAAACAATAAAATTTGAAAATAAAATAAAAAAAAAACTAAAAAAAACTAGAAAAAAAATCAACGAATATAAAAAAATAAGAAACAATATTTTTTTTTTGAAAAAAAAGTTTGAAAAAAATGGTTCGAAAAAATAAAAAAATATATATATTTTTTTCGAAAAAATTAGAAAGTATTGGAAAAACTGAAGAAAAAGAAAATTGAAAATATTTTTCTGAAAAAAATTTCCTATATGGGATTCAATTTTCTAATTATTTTTTCCTACTGTTTCATCTTATTTAATTTCTAATATTATTTATCAAATTGTTGGTATATTTTATTTATTAAATTCAAATTTTGAAACCTTCGTATACAAAAAAATAGCAGATTTCTTGAAAACTAGGAGATTTCCAATATCCTAGTTATCTTAGAGTAACGGTGATTCAAATTATGTGGGTGCATTTTATTTATTAAATTCAATTTTTTAAACCTTTATAAGTACCAACTATCGATGTTTATGATGGAAAATTATGTTAATTTTCTTATTATTATAGGGTGTAATTCTGCAGTCCTGCAGCGTAGAGTATTTATTTAGGATTTATGGTTGAAGTATGTGTGTTTCAATATAATGAATATATTCTATTTTTTTACCTTTGGTTGATCTTTTAGCTTAACATCGAATATGGAGGTTCATTTTTGTTTTTTGTTATAAGATTTTTGTTTTTTTACGGTTTATGGTAGGAAAATTTTAGTATTGTTTTCATTTATTGTTTCGAGAGTTAACATCGTGCTTAAGAGTAATATATATATATATATCGTACAAATAAAATTATTAATATATCCAAATATGTTACTTCAATTGACATTTTTTTGAAGACATGTAAATTCCTCATTAAATTGAATTTTATTAAGCATTAATTTTTATCCATGGATCCAATTACTAGTAAATATTAAAAGAACAAGAAAAAGCTATGTACAATAAGAAAGGATAATTCATACATTTTTAAATAATTGGGTTGATGTTAAGAAAACCAAACATCAAACACTACTATGCAGATAAAAAATTCAAAATATAATAACAAACATCTTACAAAATAATAGGCCTATTATTTTAGAGATGTACATATCCATCCTCAAAATATCTTATTTCACCACCAAATTTAATACATTTCCTATTTTATCCCTTTTTTTTTTTCTTTCAACTATATTATGTACAAATTCATATATCGTCCACTAAACTAATTAAAATATTTATTAAAAAAAATCCACCATTTTCACTGGAATCTTTACCACAAAATCGCACCCTATCCGCCCTAAGAGAACAATACCTTCGTGAGAGAAAATCATTTCCGATGGTCAAAAAGAGCAGGAATTTACGTTCTTCGAGAAATATATTAAGAGTTCTTGTAAGGCCATGAACTTTATGATTGTCTCGAAGGTCCTCAACTTCTCAAGAATTGACCAGCTTGGTTTAATCTAATTTTGTTTCCTAAAAGAAAAATGTTACATAATATGCACGTCATTTGATATGGAAGTTTAAATATCTTGTAATAAATATTTCATTATCAAAACAAATAGACATAAATTAGAACACAAGAGGATTAAGCCAATATAAGGAAGGGTGGTTGATATTAATGATATTTTATATATTTCTAATGGTGAATTGAGATACTTTGGAGATGGAAATAGCACCAATTTTATTTTACTGGGAGAATTATCTTATCTTGGCAACTAAACGAGGCCTTACTGTAGTAAATATTAAAGTAATTAGCAAGGAATCACCCAATTAATTTGCTAACCATAATATTATCCATTTATCTATTCTTTTATTTCATAATAAAATTTATTTTTTATTTTAAATATATATATATTAAACATAGTATATTAATATACATTTTGGTAGAACTTTATACATAATATATAAAAGAATATATTTTTAGAGTTAACTAATTATAATTTCATTTAAACTTAATAATTTACTCATGTGTTGAAATGTTCTACTGTACACATAAGAGTTTAAGAGAAACAAGATTATTCTAACCATTAACGTGGACAATAACCCATACAAAAATACAAAAATTATATTAGTAGGTAAATATTTAATATTTTATTGAATTTAGTCCAATATTTTATTTGATCATTCATATTACACAATAACTAGCAACTTATTTTATATAAAATTAATTATACATAATATTTTAATTTTAATTTTAATTATTCATAAAGCAATTAATAATGTGGAATTTTAATCAATTAAATCTCAAATAGGGTAAATCATTGACTTAAATATTATGAATCACGTGCATTCACGCGTGGTACTAACTAGTAATGTAAAAACTAGGGTTGTGCATGGATCGGTTTTAACCACCAACCAACCCATTTTCGACCCACAATTTGTGATGGTTAATCAACCATCAACCGACCCATTTAAGTTGGGTCGATAATGTCAACCAACCCATGTATAGTTGGGTCGATAATGGTTTCTAATATGCTAAAAAGTTGGTTAGTCGGTTAATATCGGCCAACCAACTTTATTCATTAATTTATTATTTATTAATTTTAATTAAAATATTTAATATTTTTAATTTCAAATTTCTATTTTATATCACATTTATTAAATTGTTTAATATTGCCAAAATCCTAAAAGCAATAAATCTAACCTAATTATCTAATTTGAACTATTTTAATTTTAAGATATATAGTCTAAATATTTGGACGATTATTATTTGTTGACCTATTTATGTTTAATTGCAATATATATGCCCGTAATGTTTTGAATTTTTTATTTGAATATTATCGCATTAGTCGCATTTAATTTATAAAAGATATAGCGTTGTAACAAGTAATAAAATATTAAAAAAAAATAAAATATATTTAGATGGATGACCCATCATCCAAACCACCAACCAACCCATTAAATTGGTTTTCAACCATCACCCAACCCATGTAAATTGGGTCGATAACGGTTTCCAATATTTACCAAAGTTGGTTGGATGGGTTGGGTTGGTTTTATGGCTGGTTTTTAACCAAACCACCAACGCACAGCCCTAGTAAAAACTACGAAATTAACTAGATAAGTATGTACATTCACTAAATTAGTTGATGTTCAAATAAAAAAAAATATGGGTTGTTGCAAGAATCATCTATGTGTAATCTCTAATTGCTGAAAAGCCATCGTGTCAAAATATTAGAAAAAACCCACCTATAAAAATCAGTCAAAGCCATTAAGGCCCCTGCAAGCTGAATTACATGCCGATTTCAGGACTTGGGGTATGTTTTATGACCTGAAAAGACAAAAATATCCTTTAAACATAAATTTAGAAAATTATAAATTCAGCCCATAATTTTTGTAAGATCCAAAATAATAAAAGTTCATAATTTTCATTTATATTTAATATAAAAAAAAATAATTTTATTTATTTAAATTGAAATATTTTATAAAAAAATATTATGGTAATTTTGTCATTTCATTTTAGTCAAAAACCGATTTTAACGTAAGGAGCTTTGTGCTTTGTAAAACGTAACATAAGGGGGTTTATTGCTACTTGTTGTACCATATGGATTTTTCAATAATTAGAGATTACATAGGGGAGTCTGTGCTAAAAACTCTAAAAATCTAAGGGTAAATTACAAACACCCCCTGAGGTATGGTTAAATTACAAAAACCTCCCTCTTGTTTGGATAATTACATCTACCCCCTCAAATATGTTTTTTTCTTAGACCTCCACCTTTATGGTGCCAAATTCAACATAGTCATCTAGATTCCATGAAATGTGCTCTAGTTTGTACTCTTTTTGTGTAAAAAATACAGTTTCCGATGCACCACAAACTGATATATACAAGCTAAAAATCACATATTATGATCATCTTACTTCATAATGTAGAGTTTAAATAGGATAAAACGGGTACAAAAGTGATAATATTCCATATAATCTCGAAGATTCCACTAAATTTGATGAGTTGAGGGCGTGGTTGTAATTATCCAAACAAGAGGGGTGTTTTTGTAATTTGACCATACCTCAGGGGGGTGTTTGTAATTTACCCAAAATCTAATTAAAAAAAATATTGATGTCTTCTAAAGAGTACTTTAATTAAGTTTATTTTTAGGGTTAAATACAAAAACACCCCTGTACTATGGATTTTGTATCATATACCCCTGTACTCTGCATGAATACCAAAACCTTCCTACTGTTACAATTTTTTTCCAAAATTTGACGAAAATACCCCTACTAAAATCTATAAATATAAGGGTTTGTTTGAGCCATTTTCCAATATATTTTTTGAAACACTTTCGGTCAATTTTACTTGGGAAATTTTGGTATTTTTTTTTTCTAGATAACATCTAATTACTTAGATTTTTTTTTTCTGAATAAGTTTTTTATTTTTGTCATTTTGAATTTCTTCATTGTTTCTTAAATACCGATGTCTTCTAAAGAGTACTTTTAATTTAGTTTATTTTTATACTAATGATAATAAAATAAAATAAAAAAAAAACCTACCGATTTTTACTGAATTGTATGAGAAGGTAATATTAGAAAAACTTAAGCATTCTTGAAATATGAATAAAATATATTTTATCTTCTGAGGATGAAACAGTAATTAATTCAATGAACCATAAATGTTAACACAGTAACTGCAGAGCAAGAATGGGAAACCAGGTAATATATGAATATACACACAACTGATTTATCAGAATTTAAACAAAAATCAACATCATTAGCCTGTACTATGAATAATAGTTAATAATTCTCGAATAAAGCTTGGGATCAGAGGAGGTCGAAAAAGATGGTTGGATCTTGATTGAAATTAAATAGTTCATCAATGTCTAGAACATCGTCGTCATCCGCAATCGAACCATTGACGCCTTTCTCCATCTGTGCGTTGATATCATCTCCGACCTCCGCTTTCAACATCTCTTCTAACTCGCTCTTATATCCATGCCGTTATTAACAAGTAGGAAGAAGAAAATCGAGTCAATTACTAGTGTTCGTATAATAACATAAGCAACTTATAAGAGTTAATTGCAAATACCACCCCTGTGAAATCTCTAATTGTCAAATACCCCCTGTCAAAAAAATATTCGCACATACCTCCCTGTGTAACAAAAGTCAAGGCATCGAGACCCCTCAGAGAAAATCGTGTCCCTCACGCGCTGATAATGCGAATTTTTCTCCCTTTTTCCGTGGGAAATGTCAGAAACACCCCAAGCCTGTTTTTCTTTTTCTTTTTCTTTTCTTTTCCCCTTCTTTTTCTTTCCTCTCCTTCCTTCTTCATCTTCCTCAAACCCATCAAACCCACCCCTGTCAAAACATGTATCTCCTTCTTTCTTCATCTTCCTCAAACCCACCCCTATCAAACTTGTTTAAAAAATCTTCCTGTAGAACCCATAGCCCGAAAAATCTGTAGAAACCACTCACATAATTGCTTTCTCGCCTCTGCAACACCAAGAATGACCGTTGCCGTCGCACCGGTCTCACCACCAACCGCCGCGGCATGGTGGCGACCTCAATTGTGAGAAGATCGTCCAATCCTCCATTTTTTGTAGAAGATCTTAGTAGATTTAGATGAAGAAATCGAGAGAAAATAATGTTAATATAACCTAATTTTAGGTCCAATTTTATTTTTGCATCAAGCCAGTAAGATGAGTGGATTAAATGTATATTCAACATGTGAATTTTAGATGTATTGTGTCCATTGTTGAAATTTTTTGCTTGGAGTTTGTTTTGCGGATCTGTGGAAAATGTGGTGGTGGTGGTGGTGGTGAGGACTGGTGAGCCTGGTGGTGGTGTAGGATGGTTGGGGATGGTTGGGGATGGTGGGTTGTTGTTGGGTACTGAAGATGTTTTCTTCTTTTTTTTTTTTTTATTTATTTATTTATTTATTATTATTATTATTATTATTATTATTATTATTATTATTATTATTATTATTATTATTATTATTGAAAAACTATTAAAAACATGTTAAAAAACTAATAAGATTTACTAATTGCAATAAAGCTCCCGGGGCATTCTCGTCTTCTTACGCTTGGTCAAAGATTAAAATGACAACGGGTGCAGTGTGCTTCAAAATATGTTACACAAGGGGGTATGTGTGATTTTTTTTTTGATAGGGGGTATTTGACAATTAGAGATTTCACAGGGGTGGTATTTGCAATTAACCCCAACTTATAATTATATAGAACAATTGTATAAATATTTAGATGATTGAATCTGGCAAGAAATATTGAATGGATATGCAATGATAAAACATCAATTCATTGGACCTCCGAATTTTATAAAAATACATATTGGTGATTCGCTTCTTCGAAACCCTAAAAACCCTAAAGCAGAAAAGAAAAAAGAAAAACACTAACAAAAAAAATCTGCACGAACAATTACATTTAAGGAAACTTTTTAAGAATCTGATAAAAAATATTAATGAATAAACTACTTGTAATGATGATCCAAAAGTCAGTTCATGTATGTTAATGTCTGAATTTAATGAACACATATGCAGTAATGATTTGATTCTTGAAAAGATTGAAGTTCTTCACAAACCCTAGAAACCCTAAAAACATGATAAAGGAAAGTCAAGAAAGTTACTTACATCAAAATCTTGATAATTAATCTGGAAACTAGGATCAAGATCCGACGTGGAAGCGGAAGCAGCGTTTGATTTCTGCTTCTCCATCTCCTCGACTCTGCGCGAGACGTTATCCTTCAAAGCTTCCATTGCTTCGACATATTCCTCAAGTTCGTAAAGTTCCATGCCCTCCATCGGTTCGTCCCACCAGAATCTTGTACTACTAATACCACTACTTTCTTGCTTCATTGATCTCTTTACGATCTCGAGTTTCTTTACAGCTTCATCGTACTTATTCCTTCCGTCTTCACTGTAAGGGATAATACTCAAGCCTGCGCTGCTGCTTCCGCCAGCTCCGCCGGTCTGGTAGCGGTGGAGCAAAGTTTCGACGGAAGGGTGGCCGTACGAGTAGATCTTATTCGCCGGAGACTGCACGAGAATTGCGATTTCCGCACCGCAGAGAACGCTGATTTCGCTGGCTTTTCGAAACAGGCCCGTTCTCCGCTTCGAGAATGTTACTTGTAGACTGCTTTTCTTTTCGATTTTTTTAATTTCGATCTTCCTTCGCCCCATTGTTTTTTTCTTGCAAATAGTTAATTCTTTGTTGTTGTTGATGTTTTCCATGGCTGAACGATCGATGAGAATTATTCAGACAAGGAAAATTACAAATTGTGAAGTTGTTCGATCTTCTGATGATGGTCATGTTAATATATATATAGAAGATTTTCTCTGCCGAATTTAACCGCTGCGATTTTTTTACCATATTTAATTAATGTAATACTAGCAGCATCTATTTACTTTCCATGTACACTGCTAGCTGTTCGCATTAAATGCTTATTCATGGTTTTCCTAAACAAAATAAATAAATTAAATAAATAAATATAATATATAATTAACCTTGACTAACAATTAACGCTAAAAAAGTTTCCGTGCATATAAGTGTTCAAGTGTTTAAACAAATATTTTGTAGGATTAAATACACTTTGCGTCCATAAACTATATATAGCCTATATAATATTTAGGGTAAATTACAAACACCCCCCTGAGGTATGGTCAAATTACAAAAACACCCCTCTTGTTTGAATAATTACAACCACCCCCCTCAACTCATCAAATTTAGTGAAATCTTCGAGATTATATGGAATATTATCACTTTTGTACCCGTTTTATCCCATTCAAACTCTACATTATGAAGCAAGATGATCATAATATGTCATTTTTAGCTTGTATATATATCAGTTTGTAGTGCGTCGGAAACTGTATTTTTTACACAAAAATAGTATAAACTAGATCACATTTCACGGAATCTAGATGACTATGTTGAATTTGGCACCATAGAGGTGGAGGTCTAAGAAAAAATCATAGTTGAGGGGGGTAGATGTAATTATCCAAACAAGAGGGGGATTTTTGTAATTTGACCATACCTCAGGGGGTATTTGTAATTTACCCTAATATTTACCACCTTTTTTTTTCTTATTTGATCGGAATAAGCACTAGATGTGCATTCGTACAATATACACTCCCACACTTTCCAGATCACATATTACATAGCATTATGTACATTAAGACTCTAAATTAAGACTTTCCCGCTGTTGACTTCTTTTTTCCTTCTTTCGGATTTTTTCACCGGTTTTCGGCGTTGACTTTTTCGATTTTTTTTCTTCTCTAATATTTTTTTCGTTTAAGCAGCAATATTGCTGTAATTGACTGTAATATTAATTATATTACTATTAAACACAGTAAAATTAACTAAACTACAGTTTAACACGGTAATATTGATGTATTAATCTCTAGCATAGTAATATTAACACAACAAAACTCATTATTATTGTGTAATAGAGTAATATTACTATGTTGACCGTTCAACAAATGTAAACATTATAAAAAGTCAAAAGAATTAATATTACTGTGAGTGACAGTAATATTACTATAACAACAGCAATATTACCGTCAACCACAGTAATATTACAATAATAGTATATTATTACGTTACACCATGAATAACCCAAACAAACAAAAAAATCCAAACAAAATAATAATATTGATGTGGTTGACAACAATATTACTGTAACAACATTAATATTACCGCCAACCACAGTAATATTATTGTGTTTACAGTAATATTACAATAATAGACAATAATATTATTACGTTACCCCGTGAATAACTCAAACAAAACAAAAAATCATTTTCTTCAGTAGTATCGCAGAAGACGCATCGCAGTTAGTATCTCCGACAAGCACATGTCTTCTTGTTAAGTTTGTCTTTGTAGGTAGACTATTGAGAATCAATCGCCATTCAAAAGCTTGAAACTTGCCGGCAATTCCTTTGTGCCATATTATTTTCATAGTTGTGCTGTCTACATTATAGAATCTCCACTTTTAATTAAGGAATTGTTGATAAGCTGATTTCGTGGTGTAGATTCCAGATGAGTCGCCTTTCCATCTCCATGTAACACTTACCACCTTAAAGTATCATTTGTAACACTTACCCCCTCAACATCTATTATTTTATATTTTAAAATTTAAAATATAATAAATATAAAAATTTAATAATTATTGGATCATATAAAATCAAAAGTAACTAAAATTAAATTATTGAAAAAGAATTAAAAGTGATATATATTGTATAATAATGAATGAAAATATGTTTTAAGAAATTAATGAACTAAATGAATTTAAATACTTAATATTACTGTTAGTTATTTATTGATCTCTTAAAATTTATTCATATAAATATATTCAATTGATTGGTCCAACAACAATTATATCTTATTTATTAAATATCAATCCAATGCAAGATAATATTTTTTATTTTTTAAATATTGCATTTTTCAACAAATAATATTAGTTGTATGATTTCATTATTCATTTAATTATTCCTTTCAATAAAAGAGAAAACTTTAAGGTGTTAGAATTTAAAATACAAATTAAATTATGGTTGAGGGGGCAAGTGTTACAAATGATACTTTAAGGGGTAAGTATTACATAGGGTACACTTGAGAGGGTAAACTGTATCTAACCATATTTTTTAAGACATATTTTAATTAAAAATATTGTTCGTTTCGGTCGCGAAGTTGTACGGATGTTTCATAGCAGCTAAAATATATGGCGGTTCTCGCGTCGACATCTGCAACCTCTCCTACAATTGAAAGGCCATAAAAATATACAGCTTTTGTGGTTTGCAATTTCTAATCTTAAATTTTAGGTCATTGTCAAAAATTTCATTGCATATATTAATCTTTTTTTTTTTTTTTTTTTTTAATTTGTTAGATTCAAAATAAATCATGGTGTCATAAATCAAAATAAAATAAACTTACGTGAGAAGGTATTTTGATCATAATTTTGTCATACAAAATTTAATTTTGGTGATTGAAGTTGCATTAGAAAGCTCGTTGAAAAATTTACAACCTTCATGTTTTGCAGTTTTTGATATTTAATTTGTATGATGGTAAAAAGAAAAAATGTATTGAATTAATTAGGTTGTAAGATTTATAAGAACCATAATAAGATTACTTCAAATATTGTTAAATCTAAAAAGTAAAATGTTGTGTTTATCATAACTTTGTTATTTTAATTCACACTAGGTTGATTCGCCTTATATATTACAAATTTATATGTACATCCTTCATCGTTTGCAATTTGCGAGATTAATAAAAATCACCATAAAATGAGCTTGTGATTTTTTTCGAATATAAACTTTCTCATAAGAAGTCCGTTTGAAACTATTCAAGTTATGGTGGAAAGTCCTTGTAAACTATACAATTATTGTGTATCGAAACTTTTGTGATTTATCTTGTATCGCGGAAATCTAAACAAAACTAATGAATTTTGTCAAGAAAGGTTTATAGGTGAAAAAACAGGGTCGGTTATGACTATAGGCGAATGAGGCGGTCACATGAGCCCCTTTTATTTTTTAAAATTAAGGGCCCATAATTTTTTTTATACTCTTTATACTATTCAATTAACTTTATAATACACAAATATTATGGAACAATAATTCTAAAATAAATTTTAAATCAATGATTATTAGCTATATTTTTAAGATTTTTCTCCACCTAAAAATTTAATTAATAGTGTTAGTTACTTTTTTTCCTGAAAATAAAATCACAATTCATTAATAAGTTTCATTAAGAAGTCTTTTAAAGTGGAAGTTGATTAAGTTTTACCTCCGATCATCCATGAGTCAGTAAAGATTAACTATATATATATATAATCTATTGAAAAATATTTGACAGAAAAAAATGATTTCACGAGTTTGATAAGTATTTCTGGCTTTCTGCAGCTCAAATTACAAGAATAATGACTTACCAATGTTCAGAAATGTACCTATAGTTTGATAATCTACGAAGTGAAACAATAATTTTGAATATTAATTAAATACTTGTCTAATATAATGTTTCTTTTTTTTGTTTTGCTTGATGTTAGTTAACAATAGTTACTGAGCCTATTTTCTTTTTTAATGTAATGTTGATCTAATACATTAGATTGACGAGTTTAAGCTTCTTTTTATAACTCATTGCAACATTTTTTTTAAATAAGTTATATTGTGAGAGAGCCTCGTTTTGAGCCGACTTTTAATTTCCCTTAAGACCCCTAAATTCTCAGGAGCGAACATGTGGAAATATATGGTTCTTAAATCCTAGACTCCTAGCATCGATCAGGTGCGAGTCCACCCTGGGGCAAAGGTGGACTCAATCCCCCCTCAGTTTTGAATTTTAACCATATATTATATCTATATATTTATTTAGCCAACCAAAAATCCAAATTAATGTAAGAAAAGCCTCAATTTTTATTAATTAGCTCATCGGAAATATTCGGATCGGAATCAGCGGAAATCGGAATTTCGTTCCGATTTCCACCCCTAGATATAACCCCATTAATAGTTCTTTCAATACGGATAATACCAAACTATTTTGCACCATTCGAGAAAAACTCACTCCAAATTTCAGCCACGCATTTTTCCATTTACGTCCCTCCACCTTACACACTATCCCATACGCTGATTGCTTTCTTTCTTTCTTTCTTTATTTTTTCTTTTTTATTTATTTTTATTTATTATTATAATTATTTTATTATTTTATTATTGTTATTATTATTATTATTATTATTATTATTATTATTATTATTATTATTATTATTATTATTATTATTATTATTATTATTATTATTATTATTATTATTATTATTATTATTATTATTATTATTATTATTATTATTATTATTATTATTATTATTATTATTATTATTATTATTATTATTATTATTATTATTATTATTATTATTATTATTATTTTTATTTTTTTTTTTATTTTTTTTTATTCGTTGTTAACTTTTCTTCTCTATCAGTTATATTATGTAGCATATTAAATCGACTATGATGAACTATAGTCGATTAAGGAACCGATTCCTAAAAATAACACATCACAACTACAAAAATGCAAACTCAACTATATTTTACAAACACAAATAATATACAAACATTATAATTGATTTATACAATTGGAATCAATAATACAAAAAATCCAAAAAAAAAAAAAAATTGGAATCAATGAAATATATTAATCGACTATGATGTGAAGCAGAGTCGATTAAGAATCTGCTATACTAAAAATAACAAATCAAAAGTGCGAAAAAAATACAAAATCTATTATATATTTCAAAAAAAATATATATATATATATATATATAAATATTATAAATGATTTATACAATTGGAATCAATAAACAAAAAATCTAAAAAAAATGAAAAAAATGGAGTCGATCAACTTTAATCGACTACCAGAGCATAGTCGATTAGCTTAATCGACTATGAACATGTACATAGTCGATTAACGTTTCAGCCTGCGCGAAATTCTCTACACGCGCCGTCCTCCGCCCCGATCCACTAGAAAACCCTAGATCTGCCTCCCCATCGTCACCAAACCGCCGCCACAACACACTATTTAACCAATCCTTATAACAAGAATAACATAAATAATTCATACGAAAAAACACAAATTAGCATTTTCAATGTCCACAAAAAAAAAAAAAAAAAAACAAGAACGATTCAAAGGTATTTGTCAACCATTGTTGGTCACTCGATAAACAATTTTTGATCACATGACAAAACCAACACTAAAAAAAATAATAAAAGTAAATAAAGAAAAAAGAAAAATACCTTTATCAACAATTTCCGTTGATTCTCCTCCGACGACGAGTGCTTCTTCTTCTTTCCCAACAGCTTGTTCCTCTTCTTCTTCCTCCACACGCCGACGGGGTCGAACATGTTGTTGCGAAAGAAGAGTGTTTCTCCTCCACACGCCGACGACGATTGATTCCTCTTCTTTCTTTCTCCATCTTCCGGTGGCGGCAGTGGCAGTGACGGGGAGAAGTTTGCCGGAGAAAACAAAGAAAAAAAAAAAGAAAAAAACAGAGAAGAGAGAAACAAGAAAACGGTGGAGGAAGATTAAAAATAAGATTAGGGTTTGAAGTAGTATAATAGACAATTAATGATAGTTTTGGAATTATAAAAATACCACATGGGTATAGAATATTAGCTAGGGGGTTTTCTTTAATTATTTTTGGGAGGAGATGTTTATTTAACTATATTTCCTAGATGGGGTTTTCTCTAATTTTTCCAAAATACAATAATTATGTAAAATAATTATATTGAAACGTGTAATGGTGTCAAAAGTGACGTGTTAAAATGATGTGTTAAAATATAAATAACTACAGCTAGAGTGGATTGAAAAAAATGATGTGCTAAAACGTTGTTCAGATGTTATAATTTGGGATAAAGTTGTCAAAATTTACCACGGTAAAACTGTAAAAGTGGTCTCATTATCGGTCTCAAACCACCCTAACTTAATTATATTTGTTTTTTATACTATTTTAATACTGCTTATTTAATTAGCCCAATCAATTCATTTGTGATGCAATTTAAAGAGCTCTAGTAATTGTATATGGAATGTTATAAAATATAAATTTTTTTTAGGAGAAAACGAGGATATCATTAGGCACTCTCGGCCAAAATAGTGGGAAGGATAATTCCTTCCATGGAGTCCAAAGATGAAGACGAAGCTAGACAATGAGCGAGGCTATTGCCTTGTCTCTTTACAAACGAAAAGGTGCAAAATGAAAAACAACTCAAATAAGAAAAACATTTGTCTACGATCGCCCCATATGGCTACAAACTAGGTTCCCGTTTTTGGAGAGCTTCTATCACTGGAAGACAATACTTTCCACCATGATAGCAGTCCATTGCCGAAATTTAATTGTGCGTAGAGCTTGAAGAATGGCATGGGCCTCACCTTCAGATGGGCTCACCATGCCCAGTACTCGTCAGACTTGCCACCATACACATGTTCCTGTTGCGTTTCGAGCTATCAAGGAGACGCGGTGAAATTCTGAGTTTGGTGGGAAGGCCCATTGAGTTTAAGAACCCCACTAGCGGCGGTGTCCATGTTTGCGAGAATTCCGGTCGCCGAACATTGATATTCTGTAATTGGGTGTCGCCATATGTCCGGAGATACGCTGCGCACCACCCAACCATGTCCTCCAAATTAATGAAATCTTCTTGGTGAATAATCTTATTTCTACGTTCCCACAATTTCCAACGAACGACAATGGCGAGGTGCAGTTTGTCCGTATCCAGTTCCCGCTTGAGAATATCAAGCCAATTCCAAAACATCGACAAATTCTCGGCTATACGCATAACGTGAAAAGGTGCACTCTCCCACATATGATTCACACCCATGCATCCCGCCACGACATGTAGAGTAGATTCAATTTTGCTGCCACAATTTTGGCAAAAAGGAGATGTGGAGATTTTCGGCCGATAATTTAATTAAAATATACAAATATTTACTTATTTTTTACTATTTTATAATTAACCTAAAAGAATTCGAACAACGCCCAGATTATTTAGGCCACACTCATCAAACTACTAGACCCCACTACATTGAAACAATCAAAGATTCTATCGATTATTCAATACCTATAACTAAAGTTTGTTTCTCATTGAGTTAGGTGGTGTTTGCAAATGCTTTTTGAAAGTGATTATGCGGTTTATTTTGCTCATAATCTTTTTTTAGGTGTTTGCAAAATCAACTTTTGCTTTTGCTTCTCTTAAAATAATCTGCTTTAAGCTATTTTTTCAAAAGCACCCCTAACCCTGCTTTTTCAATTTTAGTTCATTTTTCGAAATTTTTGCAAACACCCCCAACTTTTAGCAATAAGCACTTAAAACTAACTTAAATCACAATCACTAACTTCTGCTTTTAAATAATCATTTGCAAACACCACCTTAGTCTTATTGAGATTATATAATTTTTTTTACATGCGTATATATAAATATCTTCATAATTTGTCTCATTATTACTACAATAATAAGACTTCACATTGTGTACGAGATGTGTCCAAAACACAGATACATTAGGAAGTTGAAATTTCCAAGCTACGTAGCTTAACAAAATAATAGATGAAACCAAAATGGACAAGCAGCGGAAAGAATCCCAACTATTGAAGCGTTTGCATTTCTAGATAAATTCAAACTCACAAACAAAGCCCGGAGATAATAATGCATATTCTAAACGTACAACAAACAGTAACTTCACATTAATCTAGTGAAATTAGAAAAATCTCTAAAATGCTGAAATAATTAAACCGAGAATGGCAGCCGTCGTGCTCAAATATCCTACAACTCGACCAGATAATGCAGTGGCTGCATTTTTATGTGGCGGGCTCGGTGTTGAACCTAAAATTTCATATGAAAAATTATCAGATTTATTTCTTCGAAACTATTTTTCCACATATGAAAATTTATCTTTCGTTTCTAGTTCTGCATCAAAACTCTTCGGATTTATTCAATCCATTTTTAAGTCGTTTATGCGGACAAATTTCTCTGAAGTTTGTTGACAAGTTTACTAAATTAGAAAATTAAAAATTAAAATGAAACATTCTTCCAAAAAATTACAAATATTCTAATAATACTTTTCCGAAATTTCGGAAAACGAATTCCAGATCATATATGATAAGATTACTATTGGAAAAAAATCGGAAGCCATTTTCTACTTCCGGCAAAAAAAAAAATTCCCGAAAAAAAGTTTATAAAGATATGTTTCCATTTGATTTTAGGAAAGTTCATCATAGGACAATTAATAGTAGAATATTAATTAATTAATATACATTTAATGACTGAAAGCAAGGGAACAGAAAAGCAAAAAATATAGACACCATTATATCTGCGTTATTATTTTCTATTTTTGTCATTTTTTTTTTACAAATTAAGGATATAAATAAAGTTAATATTTTTATCGAAAAACTTACTGTTATTCGTAGTTGAAGGTGCGGCTGGCGGAGATGGTGAGCCAGATGGTACAGCAGCTCCTAGCAATTAATATTGGCACAAACAAAATTCAATTTTGTTGTCGAAATTAAATTAAAAAGAATTAGGTATTCAAAGAAATCAATATAAATGGTGTATAATATCTAAAAATTAGTATAATATCTAAATATTCTCACAAACCGTCTTTTAAAATTAATAATTTCTCAAAATATTTATTTAAATAATGTCTAATAATATACCAAAATTATTTTATTTGATTATTAATTCATATTTCAAATATAAAATAGCAAGTGCAATTTAAAGTTTATCCATAAGAACATATAAGATCTCAATTTAATTACGGCAAAATCAAAACATGACAGTTTACCACATTTACTAGAGGAAATCTAAAGAATTCAATGCCAAAATCACATAAGATAAAATCTCATTTATTAATAATTAAATTCAACAATTAAAAATTAAAAAATTAACAAAAAGAAAGAGAAAAAAACACAACGATTCATAATTCAATCATTTTGTAAGGTACCACAGAACTTAAACACTCATTAGTTACATACAAATTCAACATATATAGCCATAATTAAACTTTTCAAATAAATAAATGAAAATAACACACAAGAACTCACCATTAAAACAAGCAAACAAATAATTATTTGAAAATCTGATTATTTTATCGGACCCCGAGACCTTCAACAAAAAACTCTCTAGAAGGCAAAATAAGACACGATAACACACTATTTCCAGGCCATCCCGGAATATTATTGTGTTAACCAAACATCAAACAAGGTCCAATTATTTTAGTTAATTATGGTTAAAAGAATGTATAAAAGAATAATTGTAACCTGTTTTGCAAAGAGATGAATCGGCATTGGCTCCGCAAGATTTAGCAAGATTAAGACCGTCGTTCTGCGTAATGTTGAGGCTTTTCAAGAGGGCCGAATTGGTGAACACCGCGCAGAGGCACTTGCTATCTTTGGCGATTATATCTCTCAGCGGCAGGCAGCAACCGGGCGGCGGCGGCAGCGGCGACGAACTCTTCAGATACGGCTGACACGGCATCAGTTTCTGCACGCAGTCAAGCGAACCGGCCGCCACTTGGGAATAACCCACATAAGCCCACGAGCATATTAGGACAAAGCACAAGAAAATGGACTTGGAAATAGCCATTCTCTCTTTTTTTTTTTTAATGTTAAGAAGAAAGGGATTTTTTGGTGATGAAAATGGTGGTGAATTAGGTTTTTATTTTTGTGGGTTATTACTTGGGCATGCGCGAGGGTTGGTTATTTTTGACGTGTGAATATGTATATATATAAGGGTGAAGGTGTTGTGGGAGTGGGTACAGTAAGTTATTGATTCCACGTAATTAGGAACTTTTTTTGTGTGAGAGCAGTTTTAAATCTCTATCCGGAGAGGATATTTTGCTTTTTATAGGAAAAGAGGTAAATCGACTTTTTAATTGAATTTTGGTACGTGACTTTTTTTGGATTAAATACATTTTGCACTCTTGTACTATTGTCATTGTTGCATTTACATTCATGTACTATTAAATGCGACAAAATAGTCCCTCCCTCTTTAACAGTCAACTATTAACATTTTAACACGATTAGTAATTATTCCACGATAACATTTGTATTTGTGTATTTATAAGGATTTTTTTTTTCTTCATATTCACGTATTTGAAATTTATGGACTTTTCATAAAATAGTATTTTTAAAACTCTAAATTTGTTTTGCCATTTTATGAAATAGATCAAAAAAGGTAAAATGGTCTGGAAATTTTTTAACAACTAATGTCAAAGTGCCACATCATCTGTCATTGACGGAATGACTTAGGGCATCTGTAGTGCCACTCCCAATTTATTATTTTTGTCAGATTTTTTGAATATTGGGAGTAATTGATGATTTTAACTCCTCTAGTGCTTTTCTCCAGCCTCCCTAAATGTGCCATGTGGCATGAGACTCCCAATTGAAGTGCCCACAGTTAATCGATGGTTGGAGAGTGTATGTGGAGCCCTTTTGATTATTTTAATGTATTTTTGGAATCTGAAATGCTAATTGTAGCGGGACTTTTACTGAAATTGGCTTATTTGCAGCGATACCTTTTCATTTCAACTTTTCAAACTTTTTGGAAAACTGAAAACGCTCTCAACTAAAAAAAGTCGAGAATTAACATTTTCGTGTTTATTTGATGAATCGACTGCCCGACGACAACATATAACACTATGGCCGATTCTGACGAGTTTTACGAGGTAAATCGAAGAAAGTAGCGGTTTTTTTTTGTTTTTCGTCGGGTTACCGTGCTGTGTAGCACGAGAATCCCAAAAATTAGGGATTCCCGTGCTGTACAGCACGGGAGGATCAAAAAAAAAAAAAAAAAAATCCAACTATAGGTCCCGTCTTGGGGAGCACGGGAATATCGTGCTCCCGTGCCTTAGAGGACGGGGGTTTGAGTTTCCCGTGTCCTGCGGACGGGAGTAGGGCACCACCGTGCCCTCCGGCACGGGAGCACTGCACCACCGTGGCCGCCGGCACGGGAACCCGTAATTTTTTTTTTTTTTTTTTAATATTGTTATTTATATACTAATTATTACTTGTTATATCTTAATAGGGTACTGAAGGTGATTTTGACGATGAGTTTACAACTAATCGTGACAAAGCGTACAACGAGTACGAGAATCACGACATGTGTTACGATGTTCCTCAAGACACACCAACAACTTCTGAGGATCACAGTCAACATTTCAATGTAGGTGTTGAGTTTGAAACTGGGAAAGAATTAGTGGAATGGGCAAAAAAAATGGCTTCTACTCATGGTCATCGATTGATAGTAACTTCAAGCAAGAAAAACGTGTATGTAGTAATTAGATGTCATTTGTGTGGGGAGGGACGTGAAAAACGAACCGTAGGTGCGATACCACGGAATGTGGGAACAAAAAAATGTGGATGTCCTTTTCGTATATACTGTAGCAAAAATGAAAACGATGGACTATGGCGAATGAATTTAAAAAGTGGCACTCACACTCACCCGATACTACCGTATCCTACTGGACAAGGACCGGATAGTCGTTTGACACCAGAAGAATACGAGGTAGTGAAATTACTTAGAAGGAGCCACGTGAAGCCGGCATTAATTATGGATCGATTGAGAAAGGATAATCCACAGACATCAACGAGTGTGAAACATGTCTACAACCAACTTGAGAAGATGAAAAAAGAGAATATGGCAGGGATGACTGTGATACAACACGTGATGTCGAACCTTCAAGAATCTGGATATGAATATTGGTATCGAAGTAATGAAGGTGATGATACACTTACTGATTTGATGGTCGCTGCTCCTATTTCGTTGAAACTTTTGCGGTTATTCTCTCACGTCATATTGATGGACTGCACTTACAAAACCAATAGGTATGTTGTTAATTAGTATTTATTATTGTGCTATTTTACATTGATTGATTGCATTTGATATTTATGTATTTACGTAGGTATGAGATGCCACTTTTGGAAATAATTGGAATCACTCCTGTTGGTATGAACTTTACAATTGTTGTTGCTTTCATGTCACATGAAGATGCAAACACATACGAATGGGCTTTGCGTTGTTTGAAATGTGCATTGGGGGGGCTGGTACCTAATGTGATATTGACGGATCGTGAATTGGGACTTATCAAAGCAATGCCTCTAATATTTCCAGATTCCGCTCATTTCTTGTGTTTGTTTCACATCAATAGAAACGTGGAAAAAAATGCATCGAGATTTATTGGTAGTACTAAACACGGGCTTATATTTCGGCGCATACAGTGGGCAAAATTAGTGGAATCAAAAACAGAAGAAGATTACAATGATAATTCCGAGGAAATGGTTAGACGCTATGGTTGTTACCCCAAATTGATATCATACCTTAACGATACTTGGCTAATTTACAAGCACAAATTCGTCAAAGCATGGACTAATAAGATTTTGCATTTTGGGAACACGTCGACATCTAGGTATGTTGGGTTTCATTACACGTCGACATCTAGGTATAAATGAGCCAATACAGCTGCACCCCAAGCATACTCGCCGACGTGCTCGAGATCGGAAGAATATCTCATCCACGTTGGCTTGAACCTGTCTACACTCCGGTCGGGGAACAAAGCCATACCGATCAAAAACGTCAAATATCCTACCACCTTCTGCCGACAAGTTCGGGACCGACTACGCACACGCTCCACAAACTCCGACCATTTTATCCCACTATTGCCGAGCTTGGCATGCGCCTCGACCATGTCCAAATCAAGAACCTCAGCTAGCAACAACTCACTCATAGGCCTCTCCTCAACAGAATCACCGTGCACCGCTAGACCGTCAACACGCAACCCCAAAATCAAATGGACATCATGTAGGGTGATCGTCATCTCACCCCAAGGCATGTGGAAACTGTTCGTTTCCGGCTGCCACCTCTCTATAAATGCCCCCATGAGTCCCTTGTCTACATTTTTAATGTAGAAGTACTCGAGTGAGTCTAGGCCAGATGCCTCCAGTAGCTCTAACTCATTTTGCCCGTAAGGAGCCATGAGTTGCTTCAACTCATGTTTCTTAAAAGCATTAAGCGCAGTAATCCTTGACTCACATCGCCCCACGCTGCGCTCCTGTACAATTTCTAATTTAATCAGACAAAATATATTAAAATAAATATATTTAAAATATATAAAAATAAATATATTTAAACTTACATGTCCTGCCCAAATGTAGTAGGCAATATGACTCTTGTAACTAGGAATCATCCTCCAATCAGTCGGTCCTCCTGGAGCCGGACCATGTAACTCAAGTGGGCCACTGAAAGTGTCAAACTCGTACCGAGACTTCCGTGCGCGCGCGGCCGGGACGGGAACATCATCAAAATCGCTCTCAACATGGTCATGCTCCTCCTCGTGTCCCTCGTAGGGGATACGAGAATCTGCCCCTACAGATCGAATGCTACCCGCCATAGATCTAGAACTCTGATCTATGTGGGGAATCTCGTCCACGACCGGTAAACCAGTGTCGCGCTCCATAACTCTCCTACGACGATGAGATGCAGTCATACGAATGCGCTCCGCTTCCGCCTCGGCTTCCGTCGCGCCTTGCCCGCCATACCGAAATTTAATCTTCGGAAATTTATCCGAACTCGAAGAAGAACCCATAAGCCCTTTCCCCTTGTCCTGACGTGCCATCTGTAAAAGATTAATCAAGTACCCGTTCTCTACAATTAAAAAAAAAAAATAATTTGAATTTCCCGTTCTGCAGAACACGGGAACAAAAAATTATTTTTGCGTTTCCCGTGTTCTGCAGAACGAGAAATTCAAAAATTTTCAAGTGCCCGTTCTCCAGAACACGGGAAACGCAAAAATAATTTTTTTTTTTTTTTTTCGGAAAATTTAAATTTCAAAAATAATTTGGAACTCCTGTTTTGTAGAAAACGGGTACCGTAAATTTTTTTTTTTTTTTCCGAAATTTGCTAGATCTATTCTTAAACACGTATTTTTACCTAAATTGGAAATGAAACTAATTAAAAGTAGTAGGAAATCGAAAACTTACCGGAATCGAGCCTCGTTTGTACGGTTTGAATGTCGAAAAATTTTTACGAAATTCAAATTTCTAGAGAGTGTTTGGGAGTAGGAGAGAGAAATTGCAAGTTGGAAAAATTAAAATGAAAAAGGTACCGCTGCAAATAAGCCAATTTCAGTAAAAGTACCGCTGCAAATAGTAAGACCCTTTTGGAATGTGTGCCAACCAAATCTGACTTTAATTATTTAATTTTTCTTTTTCTTTTTTTCCTTTATGATAAGTAATAATTAATTCTAATAATTATTTAATTATTTTATAATTTTTAGAAATTACAAATTTAAATTTCATTGATTTTAATATTAATAGTAAAATAAATTTTATATTTAAATTCATTAATATGGTAAAAAAAACTTATATTTTAATTTTAATAATTCAATTTCACTATAATAATAGAAGAAATATTTATTTTACAATTAAATTTTAATTTCGTAAATACGTTAATTTTAATTTATTTGATTGTTCCACATATGTCTCTCACATTCATCACTTTTATTATAAGAAATGTCAAAATAAATTTTCATGAAATTTAATTTTACTAAATTCGATCACAATATAAAATATAATACGAACAATGTGAAAATAAAAGAACATAAAATCACAACTACAATTAGAAATACTCATAAGCAATAGATATTTAGACATCTTCTTCTCCGTAGATATTCCACAAATGGTTCATTAAATCAGATCTCAAATCTTCATTGGTTCGTCGATTGCGGATCCGACTAAGACGTGCTGAGATATAGGCTGCCAAAATCGATGGATCTCGTTCATATTGAAGGGGGCGAAAATTCTCTTCTGGAAGTGGTGCCCATGGTTCGAGGTCAGTTCCGAGTTCATCTTCTATAATCATGTTATGGAGTATAATGCATGTTTTCATTATATTACATATATCCTCTTTTGACCAATATCGAACAGGTCCTTGCGTTATACCCCATTTAATTTGTAGAGCACCAAATGCACGCTCCACATCTTTTCTAACTGATTCTTGTTTTGCCGCAAATAATTTTTCTTTCGCAGTGGTGGGATGAGCAATGGTTTGAACAAGAGTTGCATATTTTGGGTAAATACCATCAGTTAAGTAATAACCCATCGTATATGAACGACCATTGACCAGATAATTAACTGGAGGCATTCTACCATGTATAATATTATCAAACAATGGAGAATGGTCCAAGACATTAATATCATTATTTCCACACGACATGCCAAAAAAAGAATGCCAAATCCATGTATCATGCGATGCAACTGCTTCTAAAATTAAAGTTGGTTTGTGGTGGTGACCCCTGTGTGTGCCGTGCCAAGCAGTTGGACAATTTTTCCATTGCCAGTGCATACAATCTAAAGATCCAAGCATACCTGGAAAACCTCGGGATTCACCTTCTTGTAGGAGACGATGGATATCATGTGCATTTGGTGACCGCAAATACTATTCTTCATAAAGTTCGATTATCGATGAACAAAACTCTCTTAAAGTTTCATTAGCAGTGGCCTCCCCTATCTTCAAATATTCATCACAGTAATCAGCGGATGCTCCATAAGCAAGAATCCGAAGTGCAACAGTTATCTTTTGAATAGATGAGAAGCCAAGACGACCACGTCCATCTCTCTTTCGAATGAAGTATCTGTTATGCTTTTCAATATCATTCTGAATATGAAGAAACAACTCCCTGCGCATCCTAAAACGCCTGCAAAAATAAGATGATGGAAAAGTACAATTTTCAGCAAAATAATCTTTCCATAATAAGTTATGACTCTCTTCGCGATCACGATATATATATTGTCGCTGCTGCGGTTGTTCCTCAGATGCTAAAATTAACCCAGTGATAAAATTAATCATTTCTTGAGATTCTTTCTCCATACGAAGAGAAAGAAGTTCTTACTCCTCTGAAGATGAGGATGAAGATGAAGAACTAGATGATTTAATGTGAGCAAATTCATCTGAAGGAAACCATTCAGATGAAGAAGCCATATTTTGGGATAAAATTTATTGTGCATATACAATTCTATGAGAAGAAAATATTTGCATATACAATTCTATCAGAAGAAAATATTTATAGAAGCTGGAAAATCAAAATAATTGAAGTTAAAAAAATCATCACAATAATTGAAGTTGAGAAACCAATAAGATAATTGAATTTAAAAAGATGAAATAATTAAAGTTGAGATACTCGAGAAAATAATTGAGGTTCGCAAACCAATGAGATAATTAGAGTTGGAAAAAAAGTAAAAAATAATTGAGAAAATATCTGAAATTGAGATAATCGAGAAAATAATGCACTTATAGACAGTCTGTAAAGTTGAGAAAAAATAATTGAGGTCTTCTGAAACACATGTCTACAACACTAAAATTGAGAAAATCGAGAAATCTATCCACAAAATCTATTCACTTAAAATCTATCCATATATTTATCCACTAAAAATCTATCAACAAAACCTATCCACAAAATATCTATCACAAAATCTACTGACATGTTAAAATCTATCTACAAAATACTATAAATACTAGTTATACATGATGTTATCATTCATCCCTCCAGTTTACTTATAACAATAAAGTCTTTCAATTTACTATGAATCCACGTTTTCCCTTCAATTATGGAATCAATCCTGAGTATAGCTCTCAACCACCACCACAAAACGAGTCTCAAACATTTCCTCAACAATTTTCATACAATCCTTACAATTTCAATACACAATCACAACCATTTTCACAATTTCCCTATAATCCTTTCGTCTATGCGGGGCCATCTCAAATACCATATCAAGAGCAATCACAAAGTACAAGCAAATCAGGTAAAAAGACCAAGGCTCTGGGGCGAAAAAAAAACTGGAATATGGAAGAAGATGAAGCATTGTGCAAGGCCTGGTTACGTGTTTCAGAAGATGCAATAGTTGGTATTGACCAACAAAGAGGTAAGTTGTGGGAGAAAATTAGAGTGGACTTTATATCTATTTTAGAATATGATCCAGGTAGAAATGCGTCAGGGCTAGCGCACCGATGGAAAATCATTCAACATTGTGTGAGCAAATTTTCTAGGTATGTTCGTACGATTGAGCGAGCTCAACGTAGTGGAAACAATGCAGAAGATAATGTAAGTAAATAAAATTCATATATGTATTTATATATAATTTTCGTTCAACAATTAATATATTATGATTTTTTTTATAGATGATCGCATCAAAACAATTATATAATGACAAAGAAGAGCATCAATTCAAATATGACTCTTGTTGGATGATTTTGAAAGACACTTCTAAATGGTATAATTATACCATTGAGCAGAAGGGAAAGCAGAAAAAAACTTCCCAAAAAAAAAGGGTTGAAATTGATTTGGATGATGATGAAATTGAAGATTCATCAAATACCCAACCTCCATCATCTGATCAATCAGCCCCAGCTACGACTCCAACTTCAACCAGCCATGAAATTGATGATGGGGTATCTAATGATGGCGCACATGGACTACCACGTCATCATGGTCGCAAAACTGCAAAAAAATGCTAGAAGAAAGAAAAATCTCGATTCCATCGATTTATTTGTAGAGGAGTTTTCTAATATGGGAAAAGAACAATCAAGTCGCTTTGAGGAGGAGGGTATTAGGAGAAATGCAATCGAACAACAGAAAGCTAAAATAGAAACAAAGAGAATGGAAATTGCAGCTAAACAAGAACATCAACAAAAACAACGCGAGCAATAAATAATGTTGATGGATCCTCAATCGGCACCTACAGAGGAAGGTAAAGCTTTGATTATTGAACAACAAATAGAGATCTTGAGCCGTATTAGAAAAAATAAAAACTAATTTTATAAAGTCTTTTTCTTTAATCTATTAATGTCTAGAGTTAGAGGAATGTTCTAACAAGCTTGTTCAATTTACTGCAATCTATTATGTATTTTTGTTAATTTTATTTCATTTATGTTTGTTGAATGTTTTGTATTATTTTATCGATATAATATGGATACAAACAAAATAAAATAATAATATTACAACGTAATAAAAATGTTGACTAATATTTAATTAATGTAATCTAATACGAAATTAATTTAATTAGATACAAAGAATCAAATTTAATTACATTATTATATTTACTTCCTTAATATTTTATTATTATTTTAGATATTTGGACAAATTTTTAGGGAGTTTTAAATGTACCACTAGAGAAATTTTTTTTTAGGGAGTGTTAAATGTGGGTCCTACTTTTAGGGAGATAGTAAATTGAGTAGGTGGCATGTGGACCCCACTGTTTGGGGAGTGTTTTATTGGGGTTTCACTAGAGAGCCCTTAGAGCATCTCTAGTCATAAGCTCCTAAACTATTCCCTAAAAGGTGGGGTCCACATGCCACCTCATCAATTTATTCACTCCCTAAAGTTAGGGTCCACTTTTATTACTCCCCAAATGAAAATGTGCTCTAGTGTACATCTAATTCTCCTTAAAATTAGATGTACGTGTATTAAAATATAATAAAATATATATTATGTTTATCTTAATTAATATAATTTTCTTAATAATTTATTTAAATATCACATTATCTTAATTATTTTTAACATTTGATCACATTTGTGTTATTACTATATACACCTTGGTAGTAGTGAGAAAAAAACTAATCCAATAAAGTTGACATTTTCTTTAAATATTTTATAAATTATTTCTAAAATAGAATAAATAAATGAGATAAACTTCAAAAAAAAAAATTAACATTTATATACAATTCAAATATTCAATGAAGAAAAGAAAGAATATTAAAAAAACCAATAAAATCATAATAATTGTATTATTAATAATATAAGCCATACAAAAGTAATTGGCATTTATGGAATATAACAATTAAAAAATATTTTATATAAAAGGAAGTGAGATAAAAAATTCATGAAATATATAATATAATAATATAATAATGGTGGAGGCCCACCAATCTCCTTCTCTCTCCTCTCTAAATGAGTCATAACTGTGGGGACTGATTTGAGGATTTCCTAAATTTGGGGGAGTTTTAGGGAGTTACTAATCACCCACTAGAGCATATAATTTCCCTATAATTTAAGGACCTGACACTAAAATAGGAATTGGGAGCTCCCACTACGGATGCTCTTACAATTTCAAATGCCAGGGACCATTTGGTCACATTTGATACTTTACGGAGGTAAATGCGACAGTGGTGATAGTAAAGGGGTGCAAATTGTATTGAACCCTCATTTTATATATTTTGGGTGAATAGCACTTAATCCCCTATGGTTATAAGCTTTTGCAGATGAAAAGAAGAAGATAAAAATATTCTCTTCCCCGTAACGTGAATAGGCGTATAGCAATCTCCTTTTCTCATCAATCCAATCTCTATTATATATAGCACAAGGAATTAGAGTCACACATAGAGAGGATTACATGGAAACAAATTACACTCCTTCTATAATTCTATATAGCCGAAAATTGCAATCCAATGGGGACTTAATTCTCGGCTATCTTAATTCCAATATATAATATGGGGATCACTATTTCAAATCCCAACTTTTGCTTACTTGAATACCAAAAAAATAAAAAATAAATAATTAATTGTAAATTACTTTAATACCCTTAATGAAATTAAAACTAAAAAAATATTACAAATACTATTTTTCTTTCTTAAATACCAAATAATCAAAAACTCAAAAAACCATTTCCCTCCTTCTCCACCTCCTTCTTCTCCCTCCCCATATACCCTTCTAAAAGATCTTCCTCACAACTAACCCTTCTAAAGAATCTCACGACGGACCCTTCTTAGATATATCAAAACTAAAGAAATTAAAACCTCACGAAACGTATAAAATTGAGTTATAAGACAATAATATGGTAGTATATATGAAAGGAGTACACATTAAGGTAAGTATCGATGTCTTTTTTGAGCTTCGAAGTCGATTTTGAAGTTTTTTTTTTTTGAAACCCGTCGGCAATTTTCGACACATACAGGTCGATTTTTTGGTCAATTTTCGACACCAACGTGTCGAAAAAGAAAAAAAAAAAAAAATACCGTATTTCGACACCTACCTGTCGAAAATTGTCCAAATTTCGACAGGTATGTGTCGAAAAAATACTGTTGGTAAAAAAAAAAAAAAAAAAAAATTTTTTTTTTTTTTTTTTTTTTTTTTTTTTTTTACCAATAGTGTTTTTCGACACCTACCTGTCGATCGA
>NW_012193060.1:239469-295526 GCF_000504015.1 Erythranthe guttata
TCTCTTTCCACATATACTACCATATTATTGTCTTATAACTCCATTTTATAAGTTTTGTGAGGTTTTGATTTTTTGAATTTGGAGATGTTTTGGAGGATTTAAGAAGATGAAAAAGATAGGGTTAATTGGGTTGTCGCGGCAGTTACGAGCACGTACGGTGGCGTTCGGCGGCGGCGGCGGCGGCGTCGGCGGCGGCGTCGGCGGCGGCGGCGGCGGCGTCGGCGGCGGCGGCGGCGGCGGCGGCGGTCAGGGTTGGAGAGGAGAAGAAATGGTGGAGGTTTTTTTTTTTTAACAACAAAGGGTTTTTTTTCTTTTTTTTTTATTTGGTTTTTGAATAGGTAATTTCTAATAAATATTTGATATAATTGATATTTTGTATGAAAGGGTGTTTTTGTAATTTTCTTTTTATTTTGGTTTTAAAGTAAGAAAAAACTTATAAATATGTACTCAATTGTGGTTTTCAACTAGGTAGTATTCAACTAAGCAAAAATTAGTATTCAAAATAGTTGCCCCCATATAATATTGGTTGAACTTTTATTTTCTTGATTAACTAGAAAATCCATTGGGCTACAATAGGGACTATAGGAGAAAATATAAATCGGGCAACTAATAATTAATTAAATTCAAACTCTTAAACGAATCCATTAAATTAATCATTAAATAATTATTTATTTTCCACTACCAAATAATTATTGAACTCCCGTTTATATTCTCAAATATTACATTCGAGCTCCGGTCGATCATTACTTAGATTCTCCCCACATTAAGATATCTTATAACCACCAAATAATTTATTCACTACTAAATAAATCAAATGATTTCTTTTCATGAGTCTTATCCGCTTCACTTATTTGAATATGCCGGATACGAAATCCACCTGGCCAGGACTTGGCATAAACAAATCTTATAAGCTACTCAAGGGTTATTATCAATCCCATATTTCAGAGATGTGGATTCCTTTCGATAACTAATTTCCACCTATTAATTCTTAATGTCTCTACCCAACGCACTGGGGGCCATTTGACTCAATATAGGAATCTCTCCCATTGTGACATCAAAGTAGAGATCATCAATTAAATATGTACGTTAATTATCTAGGGATTAAGAGAGTAAGTAATTTACTGTCAACTAGAAATAATACAGTTTCATTTATGAACAGCGATGAAACAATTATTTCACTTTGTCCGGTTCAACACATGTCGGGTGTGCTAGCACAATAAGTCAAAACAACAACTACAAAAGTTATTCTCTGTTTACTGTGATCAAGACCAATCACTTAAATATTGTGCTACAAACTTTTACCAATGGTTAGTCCACTTCCATCTAGATTGTGAACGTTTATCTTTATATTCTAAACGAACTTTCGAAATGATCTTTCTGTGCGCCGTAGCACACCATCTCGAATACTATTAGAATATTTGACTTATGCTTTTAATTAATTGACAAACAATCAATTAAATGCATTGAATACCCTAGTACAGATTCTCATAAAATGATAATAAACTATTCTATTAATTCAATAATAAAATTATGTAGCTAAAAGCGAGACTTTTAGTCTACTATCCTAACAGTATCATGGGTCCATCTGAGGTCCACTAATCTCAATAGATGTATAGTCAACGAAAGAATCGAGTAGAGAAGGCCATCTATCAACATAAATCCTGTGAAAACGGGCCAAATCTCTCCTCCCAACACCTCGACAATCATAAAAATGCAACCTAATCTCAATATCGTGATCAGTAGGATGTGGAGAAATATGTTGTATCCTCCCAAACTAGCGCAATACTCTATCAGAACGATGCATCTCAACTCTCTCGTAAAATATAATAGGACAACTCGACATCCAAAGCTGTGTATGCACTATCACAGGATGCACAAGCAAAGCGCCAAACTCATGATCGAGTTCACTATAAGGCATCCATATATTAAGTTGCATATAAATAAATTATTAATACATAAGAAGTTTACCGTGCACCATAAAGAGGATGATGAAAATCATCATCGACTACCGCTGGTTGCATTGCTGGAGCGAGTAAAGGTATCCTCGACCATGCCCAACACTAATTATTAAACATAAAAACTATTAAACATCCAAGTGTAATCAACTATTAATTTAAATTTTAAAAGTGTAAAAAACCTATTACATGTAGCAAAGTAAGTGCACCACCTATGTTCACTTTTCTTTTCTCCAGTATTGCCATCTTTGTCCACAACTTTCTTCACTAAAGCCCCAGTGCATAGCTCACGATATAAGTACCCTAGAACTCCACTACCCCAACTAAAAGTGCGCACGACACCAAGATGTTCAAAATGGTGAAGATATATTATATTATCGGGAAAGAATTTGAAGTTGTGTCAGGACACATAACCTGCCCAGCAGTAACAATAAACCTTTGGTGTGCTGCTGAACATACTGCTCCGTGCTGACATCAGTAATGGTGTCACGCCTTATCGGGAAAAAAATAGTAATTAATTCGACGCGTCCTGAAGTCACCACGCCACGCGACGACACGTCATGAAGTCGCTACACCACGTGGCGACAGACGCAAATTTGTTTACACTTCTTACACCAACCCTATTTCATTTACACGATTTCAAAACTGCCAAAAAAAAATAAAATTGCCCCCAACTATTGCAGATGCAAGTTTTTTTTTTTCTTAGGTCAAAATTTTTGACCAAAGTTTGTATTTTAATACGACAAAATCTACCAAACAGCTCTTTCAAACAACTAAAGACTTCTATTTTTCAATTTTCAAATAATTTTATGAAAACATTTCAAGTTTAGATTATTTTCCCTAATTTAAGTTTAAAAATTAGAAAAAATATTACAATTTGGATATCAACAACACTAAAAGTAATGAGTACACTTAAAAAAATCCTAGATTTTACACTTCTAGTGGTGTTTTAATATTTTTTTTTGCTCAAATATAATTTGTGAAATGATAATTTGGATTGAAACTTGTTAATTATATATGACTTGTGGATACAAATATGTCATTGATATTTTCTTAGAAGTTATGAATGTACCTCTATATTGTTAATATTTACACGTTTCCAAACATTCTCGTATTAATTTTTTTGAAAAATTGCGTTTCCCGTATCCGTTTCCTCATTTCACCGTGTCCGCACTACGTAGTTTAAATTGTGGTATAATAAATGGGTACAAAAGTTTAAAATTTAAAATTAATAAATATGGTAAAACAAGTCCAAAACGTAGAAAAAAAATTCCATTCCACTTGATGAAAAATATCAATTGAGCTCGACTTCGCGAAACAGTCAAGTTTGACGGTGGCGAAGTGTCATTACTCAGTTGACAGTTCACACTTCAAAATTCGACCCATTCCACAATATTCTCTCCCGCCTACAGAATTGGGATATTTATTTGTTCGTTCCCCCAATCACGAGTTGACTCTGAGTCTTCGCAAGTTCATCCGAGATCTGAAAAAAATGGCGGAGGCGGCGATTACATTCCTGCTGGAAAACTTGCAGAAGCTCCTCTCCGACCACGTCCACCTCATCTCCGGCGCCGAAGGAGAGCTGAAGCAGCTGCAGAACGAGCTCGATTTGATGAAAGCATTCCTCGTCCAATCGGCCAATCGGCGCGAAAAGGGGGAACTTTTCCGGCAGTTCGAGACTCAGATTAGGGACGTGGTTCACGAAGCGGAGGACACACTCGACACCTGCCTTGTGGAGGCCGCCGCCGGTATGAAGAGGAATTTCCTGTCCAGAAATCTCAACCCTAAGGGTGCCAGCCTCGCCAAAAAGGTCAAGACACTCAGGGAGACTGAGGTCAAACCCATCTTCGAGCGGGCCAAGATCAACTTCGCCAACTTGCAAATCGCCGATCCATCCGCCACCGGCGACGAAGACACCAAGGGTAAAGCGAAAAAGGTACTTTTCTACAATTTTTTTTTTCTTCTTATGGAGAAGTGTTTAGGGATATGTATTTTTAAACTCTATTAACTAAATAGTAGGAGTTTGTAATATGTTTGGTTGATAAGATTCGTGCTTAGTTTAATCCGCTACTATATTTAAAGCCTGCAATTATTATTTGGTTAAATTAGTAGCAACTCTTCCCCGACCATTAATTGTTTAGGGGTGATTAAAAAAGAAAAAAAAAACAATTTTGTGCTTAAAACAATATTTTAATTTTGTTAATTAAAAGACTTTTTAGACAATTCACATTTAATATCAGAGTTTAACAAATTTAGTGCAAGATTTAATCGAACGAATCAAATATCTTACTGACGATATAGGTAAGCAAACGAGGCCTTAGTGGATGGAGATATCGTAACTGTGTCAATTTTGTTTTAGTTTGTGTCAATTTTGTTTTAGTTACTGATCAATTTCAAAGTTACGATATCAAGATATTTAATATCATGTTCAAACTACTTTTTCGATGAAACTTTTAATGAACTTTACTAAAATTCAAAGTTAGTTGTTATAGTTTGTCATGCTAGATCCAAACTTCATGCATAAAGTATGCACATACATATACAAAACATAGAATTTGTAGTTTTGGCAAGAATTAAAATGTGCTTTTAGCCTTGTGTTCATTTTCTTTCTATAAATCGGCATTGATCCATTTGAGCATTGAGTTGTGTCGCTCGATGAAAGTTTGTTTAGGATTACAATGTTAGCTATTTGTCTTCACTCCATCGGTTTCAGTTTCTGACATTATACGATTCTTCATTTTCGCATAGATTCCCCTCCTGAGAGAAGACAACATAGTAGGTTTTGAAGGCGAGGCCGACACACTAATCAGCTATCTCAATGAAGAATCGGAGGAACTTGAAGTTATCTCCATTATCGGCATGCCTGGCCTCGGAAAGACAACCCTAGCATGGAAAATATACAAAGATTCAAGAGTTCAATTCGAATTCCCGACCATGATTTGGGTTTACGTTTCTCAAGAATTCAACAGGAGGGATGTCTTTCTCACTATTCTGAAAAAGTTCACCCAAGTAGACATGTCCAGCAAGACCGATAACGAGCTGGCGTGTTTGGTTCGATCCTATCTGGAGAAATCGAAATTCATTTTGTTCATGGATGATGTGTGGACTACCGAAGATTGGAAAAATATCGAAGCGGCCTTGCCCAAGGGTAACAAATTGGGGAAAGTTCTAATCACAAGTCGGCACGAAAGAGTGGCCGTCCACGCGAATCGGAAACGGGAGCCCCACCAGCTTCGTTTCTTGGATTCGACCGAGAGTTGGGAGCTTCTTCAGCTAGAGGTATTTCGTAATCTCGATGATTGCCCTCAAGACTTTAAAACTCTTGGGAAAGACATAGCCAGGCAATGTGGTGGGGTGCCTCTGGCAATAGTAGTGATAGGAGGGATGCTTGTGGAAAGCTTCTCACCGCAAGGAGGTAGCGCGATGAAAAGTGAATGGGAAAAGATATCGGCTAGCGTGAATTCGTATCTCGCGGATGACAAGGAGAAGCGCACGGAAAATATTATCGCGTTGAGTTACAAACAAATGTCTCACGACTTGAGAGACTGCTTCCTTTATTTGGGAGTATTTCCGGAAGATACCGAGATCCATGCCTGGAAGTTGATCCGCTTGTGGATTGCAGAAGGATTCATTAAACATAAGCCACCGAAGAGCTTGGAGGAAGTGGCGGAGGACAATTTGAAAGATCTTATAAACTTGAACTTAGTCATGGTTGATAAAACAAAGGCCGAAGGTGGCATTAAAGTGTGCCGTATGCACGACATGATCCGCGAGTTCTGCAAAGCCGAGGCTGGAATTAAAAAGCAGAATTTGTTTCAAGAAGTGAAGAAATCCAACAATGTTTTCGACCCTCGTGTTTCCCAAATACAAAAGCACCGCCGAATTTGTATCCATTCGTACGTCCAAGACTTCCTCCGTGGAAGGCCAAAGGGCCCAAGAGTTCGTTCCTTTTTATGTTTTTCAAAGGAAACCATCACGTTGCCCTTAGAATGCATCCCATCGATACCCGAGGCGTTCGACTTGCTCAGGGTTTTAGATGCGAACCCTATAAAATTCTTGAAATTCCCCATTAAGCTCACGCAGCTAATTCATTTGAGGTACATTGCTTTGTCCGGCGACGAATTCAAGTCTCTTCCCGATGCCGTATCCAAACTATGGAATCTGCAGACTATCAGAATCGACACAATATCGCGCACATTTGAAATCAAAGCAAATATATGGAAGATGAGGCAGTTGAGGCATTTCAAGACGAAAGCAGCCATTACTCTTAGCAGCGAATTGAAAGGTGAAGCTGCAGAGAACCTTCAATCGCTCAGTAGATTATCGACCCAATGTTGCACCGAAGAATTGTTCAACAAAACTCCGAACCTAATAAACTTGGGGATTCGCGGGGATTTGGCCACTCTTTCCGATAGCAGGTGCTTGATAAAACTGAACCGTCTTCAAAAGTTGAAGCTATTGTACGATGTATTTCCCGACGTAACTTCCGAGAACCCGTTGAGCCGCCTCGCTCAACCGGATAGGTTCCCGCCAAATTTGAAAATCTTGGAATTGTCGGCCACTCATTTGAGTTGGAAGCATATGTCAACATTGGGAAAGCTCGGTGCACTAAAGGTGCTCAAACTGAAAGACTTTGCATTCGTCGGGAAATTCTGGGAAGCTGGTGTCGAAGGCAAATTTGCTTCTCTTGAATTCCTTCTCATTGCGCGTACGGATCTCGAGTTTTGGACAGCCTCGAGTGATTGTTTTCCCGGTCTGAAATGTCTTGTCTTGAAAAACTGCGAGAGACTTGAAGAAATTCCACTTCTGCTGCATAAAAGCCTTCAGATATTGGACATCGAACGTGTCAGCAAAACTGCAGCAGCCTCTGCACGGAAAATCGAGGCGGAAAAAGAATGTATGCATGGGCAGCAGCATAGGGCTAAAAGGGGTGGTTTTAAGCTCATAATTGCTCCTGGAGACGAGCGATAAAACCGCTCGATCAAACTATAATATCCTACAGCAGGTACGTCAATTATCGTGTTTGTCAAGCTTTTATTTGCAGACACTGTGATGGTGGAATGTATATTTCTAGGTGTTTCATTGTTCATATATAGTAACTATTCAGCACATTTTTCACGTAAGAACCGTGCAAGTAGTCGCCACTGTGTCTCATGCATATATGGCTTAATTGTTCACTTCTGCACAACATATGTTTTCATGATTTTTCACGTTTTTGAGTAAACTTCGAACACTCGAATATGTCTGATATGATTATTTATCGTCAAGGGCGGAGAAAATGTCATAACGAGTGGTATTAATCCTACTAGTTTATAATTTTGATTGTTTTCCCAATTTTTAGTTTTCTTTTTCGGCAATTTAGTTATTTATTTATAATCTGACAGGTGCATTTTTTGGGGGGAAATAGAGGAAACTGTACAAGGTGTTGAAGCCAACTTAGAGGAAGTAAAAACAAAGCCGATTAGCCTGCTAAAGCCGACGCTCAAAATTCAGAACCTACAAATGATATGGGTACGAAAACATGCAAAGATACAAGACGGTGAAGCAATCGATCTCTAGCAAAGGAGAAAAAGAACAATCATCGGAAAGTATCGGAACTCATAATAGCCAGCCATTCGAGAAGCGGAGGATGATGGAAAAAAATAGCTACTGAAAGCTTTGTTGCTATGATTTATTTTCTGTGTGTCACATACTTCTTTTTATGGGCTGTGTTGGATTTTGTTTTATGTGTCTTTTATGTTTGCAGAGTTGGATTGTCTTCTATGTTTCTTTTTACAGTCACTTAGATATGTAATATAAAGACCCCATTTTCTATTTTCTCTTAGAACCTTACAAAAACTCCGGAGTATCTCCAAGAATTTAATATAAGGTGTTTTTGTGCAAGTTCTGAACAATCATCTTTATTATTCTAGGTTCAGAGGTTATATCTCTTTCATCAATAAGTCTATCCCTCTAATATGTATTATAAATAAGGGTAAATTACAACCATCCCCTGAGATATGATCAAATTATGAAAAAATCCCTCTTGTTTGGATAATTACATCTACCCCTCAACTATGAATCTTCTTACATCTTCACCCTTATAGTGTCAAATTCAACATAACCATCTAGATTCCGTGGAATGTGCTCTAGTTTGTACTCGTTTTATGTAAAAATACAGTTTCTGATGCACCACAATCTGATATATACAAGCCAAAAAACACATCTTATGATCATCTTGCTTTAAAATGTGGAGCTTGAATGGGATAAAACGGGTACAAAAGTGTTCATATAATCAAGAAGATTTCACTAAATTTGAAACCGTAAGAGTGGATGTGTAAAAAAAATTATAGATTGTTATTATCCAAACAAGAGGGAATTTTCATAATTTTACCATATATCAGGGGTGGTTGTAATTTACCCTATAAATAAAGACAAATTTAATGTCAGTATAATGTAACCCCAATTTAATCAATTTTGATTATAAAAAAAATATTTTTGACTGTTTTTTTTAAACGTTTTTTTTTCCGAAATATTTTTTTGCCGCCGGTTTCCGGCGTTGAGAATTTTTTTTTTCTGTCTGCTTTTTTTGCAGCCGATCTCCGACGTTGACTTTTTTTTTTAGTTTTTTTTTCCCTAAAATTTTTATCCATTTTTTTACAACCGCTGTTGAACGTTGACCGTAATTGTACTATCATTCACAGTAATTCTACAGTCGTTGACAGTACATTTTCGTAATTAGACAGTACAATTACTGTCAACCACAACAATATTATTCTTTTTTTGGCATTTTTTATTTTGTTTGATTTGTTGATAAGTCAACGTAATTATATTACTGTCGTTGACGGTAAAATTACTGTAAACACAATAATATTATTGTCAACCACATCAATATTAATTTTTTTCACATTTTTGTTTTGTTTGATTTGTTGACTGATTAGCGTAATAATAGTAATGTCTACTACAACAATACTACTTCTTTTGTTTTTTTTTTTTATTATGTTTGTCTTTATTGAACGCTCAACATATTAATATTACCCTATTACACAATAATAGTGATTTTTTTTTTTGTGTTAATATTACTGTGATAGAGAGTAATAAAGAGATATTACTATGTTAAATTGTAGTATATTTAATATTATTGTGTTAAATAGTAATATAATTAATATGATTGTCAACCACAGCGATATTGATGTTTAAACGGGGAAAAAAGATGTTAAAATAAAAAATAATTCTAAACAAAAATAGGTCAACGGCGGCGACGGCAAAATTGTACTCAAAATTGAGTTTTGGGTCAAAATTAAATAATTTATGAATTTGGCGTCAAATTGAGGTAAAATTAAATTAAATAATAAAATTTGAGTCTATAAAAATGTGAGGGGGGTATTTTTGTCTCTTAATATAAAAATGTGTAAGGTCTACAATGCTTCTAAGTTAAATGAAAATAAGAAATAATAAATTACCAAAAACCCCTGAAGTAAGGTAAAATTACTAGAAAACCCTTTCACATAAATAACTATAAAACCCCCGATGCTTGTTTCCATCTAAAAATGTCCTCACATATTTTATTGCACCAAAATATATTACAATTACCCCTCATGAAATAATGTTATTGCAATTACACTCAGGGTAAAATCAGTATTTGGTAGGGAAATATTTCGTGGAATCAAAAAAATACTGTTAAGTTTTAACAGGTGAATTGTGTTGGACGGCAACAAACTTCAAGGGTGTACAGTAATTACAAATATGTGTGGATTTTCAGAGCTTCTCTTGATCTATCCCATGAATTATAAAGTGGAAGTGGTAAAGCACTTATCAGTATCTTATGGGACTTGATAAATGTGGTTATATTTTTACGAATACGGTTTTAATTATCAAAAGCTTTATTTCTCTCTAGAGTTTGAAAATTCCTTATTTTTGTCTATCCACGCCTAAAACAGGTGTGAAATAACAAATTTTACGCCGAAAGCAAGAATATATCATCCACACCTGTATTGGGCTTGAGAACCATTGCCTCACGCCCAAATTGGGAGTGGAATAATAGTTACCACCTCCAACATGGGTGTGAATTTTTTTTCTCTCTTTCCCTAAAAACACGCCACCTAATTCCTAAAAATCTGCTACCAAATAAAAAAAAATTGAATTTTTTATTTTTTATTTTTTATTATTTTCAGACTTTATTTAACTTTTTTTTTGATCTTTTAACATTTTTTTAATTTTTTATTAAAAAAAACTTAATTTTTTTTTCTCGACAGATTTACTACGCCGAATATGACTATAGTTGTATATGACGGTATAAGACTATATCAATTGTAGTCACATTCTTTATTTATAATGCAATTTTTAACATTTTCAACTTAAAAATTCCAATTATGTAGTGTGGTACAGTCACGTTTACCAAATTATATAAAACAACAAAGATTGCCTATTGTTTACGAAAACAATCCAATCAACATCCACACAAAAAATCACAATTTAAATGTTGTTACAAGTCAACTTGAACGAGAACATAGAGCATATTCGAATATGACTACAGTCATATTCAAACATATAGTCATATTCGAATATGACTATAGTCGTGTTATTCTGCTGCTAGTTCAGATCTGGAGAAAAAACAAATATTCGAATATAACTTAGTCATGTTACTACTGCTAGTTCAAATCTGGAGGAAAAGAAGGGAAAAGAAGAGAAATTGAAAAATACAGAAATAGAGATAGAAATATAACGAAAGAGAGGGAGAGAGAGTCGACGACAACGGTGGTGGCGACGATGAACGAAAGAGAGAGTGAGAGAGGCGGCTACGGTGGTGGTGGTGGTGGACATATCTGGAAAAAAAACTGAGAAATCGAGAGAGATAACGAAAAAGAGAGAAAGAGCCTTATGTGGAGACGAAGGACGCGGCGGCGGCGACAACGAGCGGCGACGGTGGTGGTAGTGTACATATCTATGTGCAGATGATGGTGGTGTAAAGAGAGAGAAATCGAGAGAGATAACGAATAAGAGAAAAATATATTTATGTGGAGACGAAGGAGGAAGCGGCGGCGACAACGAGCGGCGGTGGCGCGACGGTGGAGGAAGGTCGGAATTTACGAAGATAGTTGAGAGAAGGGTTTAGGTGGAGAAAAGAGAAGATGAATGTGACAAAGATGGGTAAATAATTAGGGTTATAGTAGTTGAGGGTATTTTTGTCTTTCACACTAGTCCAGGGAATCACACTAATTAAGAATAATGAAATTTTGGTGTCGACAAAAGTCTTTAAAAGTTAATTGGATTTAGTTCAAAATATTTTCTATTTGAGGGGCATTGCATATTTCCCCTTAGTGATTACTTAATTATTATTGAATGATTAACGAATAATAATAATTTTTAATTTTTAATTATTAATTGGTTAATAATTAATCAATAACTAATTAATTACTGATTAATAGTTATATAGTAATAGCTGGCAATTAATTAATAATTTTTAAGTAACTAATGAATAATGAATATAATTGGTTAACAATTATAGTAATAATTAATTGATAGTTAATGAATAAATTAGTTAATATTTTTTATTTGTTAATGTAGAAAATGCATTTGTTTTACTTATATGTATTAAAAAAGGGGAATTAACATATAGATTTTCGGTGATAAAACTAATTAAAATTAAATGACAAACTTAACTAAACCTTTGCTTCACTGGCTTTATAAATTTCATTCCAAAATGCCCTCTACACACAACAAGTGAAATACGCACCATATAATATTTAAATGTATTTATCATTTTTTTATTTTGCATTTTACATTTTTATTTTTGCATCTAATATTTTTATTTTACGTTAATATTTTTTTTCTTTTCAATACTAGTATTTCTAGTATTATAAAAATCTATCTTTTTCCTTTTTTCTACATTATATTGAATATTATGATAAAGATAAAGAGAGAAAGAGAGAGAGAGAGAGATGGAGAGAGATAAAGATAGGGAAAGAGCAACAAAGCGAGAGAGAACGAGAGAAAGAGAGAAAGAGAGAGAATAGAAGAAAAGAAACAAATCTGGGTTGGAAAGACGTAAATAGATGTTATATTTAGGGTATAAGGACAAGTTAGGGATAAAAGAAAAATTAGGGATATGAAACATATTATATTTTGAAATAGGGATGTTTTAAAAAAAAATATTTTGAGGTTGTCATTTAGTCTAATTAAGTTTGCTACGAGGGACCCAATCATATTAACCCCTAAAAAAATATATTTAATCTCTCTCACACCCAAGTTAGGCGTGGGCGTGTTTGCGCGGCTTGGGTGGATTTGGCGGTTTTAAAGAGTGAGTAATATTTTGAATTAACATATTTTGAATCACAACTAAAGCATCAGACTTAGAATGAACCAAATGAACCCATGTATACCTGGAACAATCATCTACTATAGTAATGAAATATTTAAAACCATTATAAGAAGGAACTTTATAAGGGCCCCAAATGTCACAATGAATAAGATCAAAAACATGATCAGCAACATGATTATGAGAAGGAAAAGAAAGTCTCTTTTGTTTAGCAACAGGACAAACATGACAACAGCTGTCTTTAGGAGGAGCAAAACCAGAAGAAACAGGAAGAAAAGCTTTTAAAAACACCAATTTCTTGAAAGGAACATGACCTAGCCTCTTATGCGAAACAGTGGCAGAGACTTGATTACAAACAAACACAGAATTACAAGAAGATATGGAAGGAGGTGGCAGAAAAGGAGGTGAATCCAAAACATTAAGTTCCTCAACTTTTCTACCCCTGCCAATCATCTTGAAGAACTTGTCCTGTATGACAAAAGTAAAGGCAGAGAAACCAATAAAAAACTGATTATTTTGAAGAAAAGCACTCACAGAAATAAGATTAAACTTGAACTGAGGAACATAAAAAACCCCAGTAAGAAATATTTCCTTAGACAAACGAACATCACCCACAAAAGACACAATTAACACAGAAGAATCAGGCAAAAGAACCCTGAAATTACTAACAGGCCTGATATTAATGAACAACTGTTTATCATGACAAATATGTTTAGAAGCACCTGAATCTAAAATCCAATCAGCAGATGACAAAGAAGGAACACCAGATAAAGCACAAATACCTGTCACACAAGAAACCGTAGCTGTATCAGCTCCATGAGCAGATTGTGGCTGAATAGAAGCAGTAGATTGTTGCTGTTGAGCAGCCATGTGGGAAGAAAACATAGACATGAACTGCTGACACTGAGAAGGAGTCATTGACTGAAGATAACCATCCACTTGTTGAGAGCTTACACCTGCATCTGAAGAATGAGAATCCAAAGAAGAATCAAAACCAGAAACCTGATTAACATGAGAAGAAAAACGAGATTTCTGTGGCTTATAAGATGGAGGGTATCCATGAAGTTTGTAACACTTCTCCACAGTGTGACCCTGCATATTGCAATGTGTGCAGAAACTGCGTTCTCTCTTCTTTAAACCAGGATTGTAGAACTGGTTATTAATGGACCGCTTAAACCCCTCATTCTTGACAGAAAAAACAGATCCAGAAGAATCAACATGTGAAGAGACAACTGATCTCTGACGCTCTTCTTGAGAAATGAATGCAAACACCTTAGAAATGGGAGGAAGCGGATCCATGAGCAAGATTTGACCACGAGTGGAAGCTAGACTGTCATTCAACCCCATAAGAAAACTCATGACATACTCTTGATTATAATGAGCCTGTAACTTTTCAAAACCACCACAATCACATTTTCCACAAGAACAACACGGCCTATAATTCGCCAACTCATCCCAAATTGCCTTGACCTTAGTGAAATATACATTCACTGACTGACTGCCTTGGGTAAGATTCGCCAAATCACGACGCAATTGAAATATGCGAGGACCATTTGTCTGTGAAAACCTAGTTTTTAGATCATCCCAAATTTCTTTTGACGAATTCGAGTACATAATGCTACCTTGAATGTCCTTGGAAACCGAATTGATAATCCAAGACATGACAATATTATTATTCCGAATCCAAGCATTACGCATAATCAACTCATCAGCAGGAGGCTCCGAAATCGTGCCATCAATGAACCCAATTTTGTTCTTCACCGTTAATGAGATAGTCATGGCTCGCGACCACGAAGCATAATTGTCTTCAGTTAAGAGCTGCGAGACCAGAATCAAATTCGGACCATCCGACGGATGAAGAAACATCGGATGCGAAACATCATCCAACGGAGAACGAGCTGGTGGCGCCATGAATTATAAACACCAGAAACAGCAATCGATACGATAGATGAACAATCGAAATGATAATCGCGCGGAAACGAGAAAAAAAACCGATCAGAAGATCGAATCAATTGAAAACTGATACCATGTTAGAACCCTAATTAGGAGTTCATATCAGAAGAGAGAATCGAAGAAGGAAGAAGAAGGAGAAGAATTGTTATTGAAAAAGTGGGAAAAAGTATTTTACAACGGTAACAAAATCAGCTTTAAATAGCTGTTACAATAACTACCTAAAAGTGCTAAAAGGAAGAAAAAACTAATAAAAACGTGATAGCAAAACACGTTTTATTAAGAACAGAAATATAACATGATAAATGCTATACAAAAATTACTACACAGATGATACAATATCTACATATCCAATAAAAATTACACCGCAAAAATTATTTCATGTATCGTATTAGGGGGGGTGTGCACGGTTCGATCTTTGGCTAAAACCGTACGTGAATCGAATATATCGGTTTTTGTAAAATTTAAAACCATATATGTTGGTTTTTCATCGATTCGGTTTTGGTTATTTGTTGGTTCAAGAGTAATTATGTATTCAAGTTATACAAACAAAAGAATACAAATATAATTACTTTCACAACTAACTAATGCAATGAAAATATAAAATCTTTAATTTCATTGGAGTTAACGTAATTTAGATGATGCATTATGCTTCATTTTTTTTCCTACTTTCATCAACCACATTATTAAAACCATGAACTTATGTAAAATAATTTTAGTTACTAAAAAAATAAAATACAATTTCTCAATTTATGAACAAATACTTAGAATGAGACAAGTAATTGAAAGATACAGAATAAAAGTTAGGGTAAAATAATACATATATTACATAAAATGAGGTCATTTTATAGTTTCAGCTCGTTTCGGTTTTTTGGCTCGGTTATTTACCCTTTCCACCATACCGAACCGAATAATTCGATATTTCAAAAATAAAAACCGCACATACAGTTTGCCATTCGGTACGGTATAAAACGGCTCGATTTTTTTTGCTCACCCCATATCTATTGGGAGAAAAAGAAAGGTACGTGCGAATATTTGACCGTAGTCCACAAATACACTCACTACAGTCTAACACACACAAGTTCGAGTGAATGGAAATATCTCCATTTATTGTTCAACAATTGTACTCTTTCCATTTCATAACCCCTAATTCCACATTCTGTTAGCTCAGCTGAAAATTTTGAAGCAGCAATTAAGAAGCCAGAGATTCTGTTAGCCCTATCAGAAAATTCAAAGCAGCAATTAAGAAGCCATAGATAGAGATGGCTGCTGCTTACGCAGCTCTACTTTCTCTTTCACAAATTCTCAACCAAATCCTTCACCCACCTCCTGCTCAGAAGACAATCATCGTCGTCGGAGCACAAATCGAGTCTCTGCTTGAAAAGGTGCGCTTCATTACAGATTTTCTCGAGAACTACTCCGGCAATGAAATTGAAGATTTGGAGACTCAGATCGCATACGCAGCTTACGAAGCAGAGGATGCCATTGAATCCAACGTGATTGACCAAATGATTGCAAGATCTACTCGGATCAAGCGCAAAAAGGGCACTTTTTTGTTTCAAAGTGTGCGAACGTTACTCGAGAAATTCGATTCCATCGAGAATGAGTTGGTGAAGATCAAATACACGAAATCCTCGGAAGATCATCTGCAACATAAGTTCTCCGCTGCAGAAGCTACTGTATCATTTGCTCCATCGTCGTCATCGTCGAAACTTCTTCCGAGTGGCAAGAGTACCATGGTAGGATTCGACGAACAGGTGAATGAAGTAATGTGTATGCTCTGTCGAGACCAATCAAATCGTCTGATCGTCCCTATTGTTGGGATGGGGGGTATTGGTAAGACTACTCTTGCCACAAATGTTTATAATCATCCTTTTATCGTGGAACGCTTCCACGTTCGTGCTTGGGTTAAAATATCTCAAGAGTATACTACGAAAGAGATTCTTCTAGACATTTGGCGCCAGGTCAGCAATAGCGTGCGGTTTGACAAGGAGAGTAGTGATGGTAATATTGGAGAATTGTTGTTCAAAGAATTGTTTGGGAGGAAGTATTTGATATTAATGGATGATATGTGGGATATCGAAGCTTGGGATGAGGTAAAATCGTGCCTTCCCGATAACGACAATGGAAGTCGGATCTTGGTAACTACAAGGCTGTCGAACTTGGCTGAAGATTTTGGATCTTCTAGCCCTCATACGATGCAGTTTCTAGATGAGGAACAAAGTTGGGATCTGTTCCGTAACAAGGTTTTCCCAAAAGAAGTTTGCCCCGTCGAATTGGAGAAAATTGGGAAATATATCGCCGCGAGATGCAGAGGACTTCCTCTAGCCCTTGTTGTGATTGGAAGGCTCCTTGCAAAGTCCATAATGACAAGAGAACATTGGGAGTATGTTGCAGAACGTGTAACTTCAGCGGTCAACTATGAAGACAACGAGTATTTCATGAAGATATTATCATTGAGCTATACTCATTTGCCTATATGTCTCAAGTCATGTTTCCTTTACCTAGCTGTTTTTCCAGAAGATTTCGAAATCAAAGTGTCGATGCTCATAAGGTTGTGGGTTTCTGAAGGGTTTATTAAACCAACTAGAGCTAAAAAGCTTAGAAGAGGTTGCAGAGGAGTATTTGGAGGATCTTGTTGACAGAAACCTCGTTTTAGTTCGTAAAAGGGGGTTGAGTGGAAAAGTGAAGGCATGTGGCATTCATGATCTTTTGAGGGACCTGTGCACGAGAGAAGCTCACAAAGACAAATTTTTGTACGTACCGAAGCTTGATGATCCCAACTGTTCACCATATATACAAAGCGAGCGCCGCCTCAGTATTCTCAGTGGCCCATGGAAGCACAAGGTATTCGAGACCTCTAAATCTGCATTCTCTAGATCTGCGGCATTTATTCGGTCTTTCTTGGTCTACTCAGTTTCAAATTCGACTAGTGACATTGCTTGCAGGCTTAAGTTAGTACGTGTATTACGTATGGTTGATAGAAATGCCGAAGCTGAAACTTCACCACTGTTTAACCTACGGTATGTTGATTGCAACATGAGCTCGAAGCTGCTTTCGTCCTTTATCTTCCAGCTTTGGAATTTACAAACCTTGGTTGTTGATATAAACATATCTCTACCAGCTGAAATCTGGCAGATGCCGCAACTTCGACATATCAAGATGAGAGAAATCTCTCTCTGTGATCCTCCCGATAGCCAGAATACTCTAGTTCTTGAAAACCTACAGACACTTTCAACTGTCCAAGATTTCAAATGTAATCAACAGGTAATTACACGAATCCCAAATCTGAAGAAGTTGGGAGTTCATTATAGAACCGACGAAATTGGACCGTTTTGTTGGACCAATCTTGCTGGTCTTCGTAAACTTGAATCACTTGTTCTAGAATTCAGTGCTGGGATCTCTGACAACATTGCCTTCCCAGATTCTCTTAAAAAGTTGGCCTTAAGTGAATGCAAGGTTCCTTGGGAAGATATGTCCATTGTTGGTTCGTTGCCCAACCTTGAAGTTCTCAAATTGAAGTCTGGTGCTGCCAAAGGCGAAAAGTGGAATCCGATTGAAGGGCAATTTGGTCGATTGAAGTTTTTGTTGATTGATCAGTGTGAGCTGGAGATCTGGGAGGCAGACAATACCCATTTTCCATGTCTCGAGCACCTAGTTCTTGGCGACGTGAGCCTCAAGGAGATCCCGATTGATTTTGCGGAAATTCTAAACCTGAGAGTGATAGTTTTACCTCGTGTCAAGAGCTCCCTTTGGACATCAGCAGAGGAAATATCAGAGGAACGAATGAACCTAGGGTATGAAGGCCTTAAAATTCAACCATTCTGTCTTCCAGTGGTAAGAAATTGAATCTTCTTAATTTGTAGCATTTTGATTCAGATTCTTGATTTTTCGTTATCTGCAAAGAACTTTTTAATAAGAAGTTTTTGTTATTCTTTCTTGGACTTTACTTTGAAAAGTTGAATTTGCTTATAGGTTTTCTTTCTTTCATCTTTTGAAAAAATTAGCATATGTATTTTGATTGTTATACTTTATGATGCGAGATCAAGACCTTATACAGTATGTGCATCTTTATTTAGATTTGTATATTGCAAGTGGAATGCAGACGATGAAAATAGGTTTAAAACCCTAATCTCTTACATAATCGATAAACAATATTGAAGAGTAGAAAGGAAATATAGTAAAAGGAAATAATATTATGTGTAGTTTTGGCAAGAATTAACATGTGGTTTGATTACAGGATGTTTTATTGGCCAACGCACTTCATTTAATTTGTTTCTTTATTCATCATAAATTTAAGATTTGTTTTGCTACTATATATGTTTCTCATAGTGAAGTAGAATTTCCGGATCTGGAGCATTATTCATCACATAATGTTAGAGAGTGTTACTATCTAAAAAAGCACCAATAAATATTCTGTGAAGTTTCATATTGTAGAAATTTTTTGTGTAATTAACAATGCCTTGTTTATAGTTGTCCTTGTTTTAGGATTACAAGATTAGCAAATGTTCTTCACTCTATCAGTTTCAGTTTCTGACATTATGATTCTTCATTTTTGCATAGATTTTCCTCCCGAGAGAAGACAATGTAGTAGGGTTCGAAGACGAGGCTGACACTCTAATCAAGTATCTCTACGAAGAATCAAAGGAATTGGATGTTATCTCCATCATCGGCATGTCTGGCCTCGGAAAGACAACCCTGGCATGGAAGATTTATAACGATTCAAGAGTCCAATTTGAATTCCCGACTATGATTTGGGTTTACGTTCCTGAAGAGTTCAAAAAGAGAGATTTCTTCCTCACCATCTTGAAAAAGTTCACCGAGGAAGACATGTCTAGCAAGACCGACAATGAGCTGATGAGTTTGGTTCGATACTACCTGCAGAAATCGAAATTCATTTTGTTCATGGATGATGTGTGGACTGCCGAAGCTTGGAGAGATATTGAAGCCGCCCTGCCAAAGAGTAACAAATTTGGGAAAGTCGTGATAACAAGCCGCTACGAAGCAGTAGCTCTGCTAGCAAATCAGAAACGGAGACCCCACAGGCTACGTTTCTTGGATTCCATGGAAAGTTGGAAGCTTCTTCAGCTAGAAGTATTTCGTAATCTCGATGATTACCCTCCAGAATTGGAAACGCTTGGAAAATATATGGCCAATCAATGTCGAGGACTGCCTCTTGCAATAGTACTAATAGGAGGAATTCTCGTCGAAAAACTCTCCCAAGGAGAAGGTGCTGTGATGAAAACTGAATGGGAAAAAATATCGGAGAGGATGAGTCAGTATCTTAATGAGGAGAAACGCGGCACAGAAAATATTATTGCATTTAGTTACAATCAACTGCCTCATGATTTGAGAGACTGCTTTCTTTATTTGGGGATGTTTCCGGAAGGTACTGAGATCCATGCCTGGAAATTGATTCGCTTGTGGATTGCAGAAGGATTCATCCAACAAAAGCCAAAGAAGAGCTTGGAGGAAGTGGCAGAGGACAATTTGAAGAATCTTATAAACAGGAACTTAGTCATGGTTGATAAAACCAAGGCCGAAGGTGGCATTAAAACATGTCGTATTCATGGCATGATACGTGAATTCTGCAAATATGAGGCTGCAATTGCAAGACATAACTTGTTTCAAGAAGTGAAAATAATCCAAGGATGTTCTTATCCTCCTATTCCTGACATGCATAAGTACCCTCGACTTTGTATTCATTCCTATGTTGTAGACTTCCTCCGCATGCAACCCAAAGGTCCAAAAGTTCGTTCCTTTTTGTGTTTTTCAAAGGAAGCCATCACATTGCCCTTAGAAAACATCCCATCAATTCCTGAGGCCTTCGACTCGCTTAGGGTTTTAGATGCAAACCCCATAAAATTCTCAAAATTTCCCGTTAAGCTAACCCAACTAATTCATTTGAAGTACATTGCTTTGTCCGGCGACGAATTCAAGTCTCTTCCCGATGCCGTATCCAAACTATGGAATCTACAGACTATTAGAATCGACACAATGTCGCGCACATTTGAAATCAAAGCAAATATATGGAAGATGAGGCAGTTGAGGCATTTCAAGACGAAAGCAGCCATTATACTTAGCAGCGAATCGCAGGGTGAAATTGCGGATAACCTCCAAACGCTCAGTACATTATCGACCCAATGTTGTACCGAAGATTTGTTCAACAAGACCCCGAACATAATAAACTTGGGGATTCGCGGGGATTTAGCCACTCTTTCCGATAGCAAGTGCTTGAGAAAACTGAACCGTCTTCAAAAGTTGAAGCTATTGTACGATGTATTTCCCGACGTAACATCCGAGAACCCGTTGAGCCGCCTCCCTCAACCAGATAGGTTCCCGCCAAATTTGAAAATCTTGGAATTGTCGGCCACTCATTTGAGTTGGAAGCATATGTCAACATTGGGAAAGCTCGGTGCACTAAAGGTGCTCAAACTGAAAGACTTTGCATTCGTCGGGAAATTCTGGGAAGCTGGTGTCGAAGGCAAATTTGCGTCTCTTGAATTCTTGCTCATTGCGCGTACGGATCTCGAGTTTTGGACATCCTCGAATGATTGTTTTCCCAGTCTTAAATGTCTTGTCTTGAAAAACTGCGAGAAACTTGAAGAAATTCCACTTCTGCTGCATAAAAGCCTTCAGGTATTGGATATCGAACGTGTCAGCATAACTGCAGTAGCCTCTGCACGGAAAATCGAGGCGGAAAAACAAAATATGCAGGGACAGCAGCATAGGGCTAAAAGGGGTGGATTTTACCTCGTAATTGCTCCTGGAGATTAACGATAATTAACCACTCGATCAAACTATCATGTGCTACAGCAGGTACCTTTTTCTCGTGCGTATCTTGACTCGTTTGATTAAAAAAAATTTTGGTGACTTTCTGCATGCCAATTTGCCGATACACACACAGCCATATCCTGCACTTTTTTCTTGTCCTGCATGTTAAATCCGTATTGCTGGCTGGTTCAAGTCAGTTTGCCTCGAGTGTATTCTTGTTACTATTTATATTTGTGAGTCGTACCGTATATTTGCACGTATACTGTTCAAAGCATGTTTTCCAACTACAAAAAGCACTCGTCCATAGACTCTCCCACGCGTTGTATTGATTTCAGGTCGAAATAACTACAGAAGCAAATATAGTTTTCGTTTGATTCGACCATAACATAAGTTTTAGTTCTCTCAATGTTTTTCTATAGGACAAATTCAATTCAATTTGAACTTAGAACAATCAAATATGTCTTTATGAACAGATTTCTCTCGTGAAGGACTGAGAAAATGTTATAACGAGCGGTATTAATCTCATTAGTTTAGCTAGATTCTTACTCCCAATTTTTAGTTCCTTTTCAGCAATTCCTCAATAGAGGAAACTATACAAGTTGTTGAAGCCAAGTTGGAGGACGAAAAACGAAGGCCGACGAGCCTGCTAGAACTGATGCTTAAAATCCAAGAATCTACTGAGAGCTTTGTTGATATGATTCGTTTTTTTTTTCTTTTGATATATTTTTTTTTGTGGTAGCTGTGCCTTTTATGTTTGCTATTTGATTGTCTTTTATCGTTTGATATTGAAAATTATGTAATAAGTGCTCTGTTCATTGTTGGTTTGTGTACAAGATGATATTGAATTTAATGGTTTCTGTTGCATATGCAAATACTACTGCTCTTTGTCCGAGTACGGAACCACCATTTCTTATGCTTCATTTAATTTTGAACGTGCCATTGCCTCAAGTAGCTAGTAAACTTAGTTGTAGTTACAAAATTAAGGGTAAATTACAACCAACCCCTGAGGAATGGTCAAATTACAAAAAAAACCTTTTGTTTGGGTAATTACAATTATCCGCTCAACTATAAATCTCCTTACACGTCCACCACCGCGGAGTCAAATTTAGTGGAATCTTCTAGATTATATGAAATATTCTCAAGTTTGTACCCGTTTTATCCCATTCGACTTTCACATTTTGAAGCAAGATGATCGATCATAAGATGTGTTTTTTTGGCTTGTATATATCAGATTGCGGTCCATCATAAACTGCATTTTTGCACAAAACGAGTACAAACTAGAGAAAATTCCACGGAATTTAGAAGATTATGTTGAATTTGACACCATAAGGGTGGACGTGTAAGAAAATTTATAGTTGAGGGGTAATTGTAATTATCCAAACATGAGGGGTTTTTCGTAATTTGACCATACCTCAGGAATTGGTTGTAATTTACCCTAAAATTAATCAAGAACGATCAACAATGGAAAAAGGCAGACAATACTGGTAACTGGTTAAGAAAACATGATTAAATATTTATGTAAAATTACATGAGATAGGTAATTTTGGAGATCCGCCTGTAGGATCGATATGGGATTCATTTGAGTCCACTTAGCACTTGAAACCAAGGTTCTAAAATCACTTATCGGGTCCGAGGGGGTTAGCGGCCGCCACACGATAAATCGGCGTGGTGGTGCTTTATCGTAGATAGAATAAAAATAAATTGGTTTTTAGATTTAGTGTAATATATTTTTAAATCTTATTTGTAAATACTCAAAATATATATAAAAAAATATTTAAACATGTTTCCATCCTCACAGCCACCTGCCGCCACCACCACCGAGAGTTGCCTCAAGCTCTTTGTTTCGATATTCAACAACATTGGCTAACTCTTTAGTAGTGCCAATCAGGTTCATGTCATTTACATAAACCGAAATAATAGCAAATTCGGTTTCTGACTTTAAATAAAAATGCATGGGCATATATGATCATTTTTATAACCTTTCCTGATAAGATATTCACTCAACCTATAATACTACATACGACCAGATTGCTTACACTATACAATGATCTTTGTAAGTTGATTGAGTGCAGCTCACGTTGAGCCCTAGCCTTAGGCATTTTAAATCCATTGGAATTTTATATATATATATATATATATATATATATATAGATATATAATAATAATAATAATCAAGTGAACCATGTTCAAGTGAACTACGTCCATTAGACGCATGTTCAATCATTCTTGAACGACCATATTAATAAGGAAATGAAAAGTGATTGTATTCATACTGGTGAATACATCTCATCATAATCAGGGCGCTGGGAGAAACCTTGAGCTACAAGACAGTCTTTATATCGTACAATTTTGTTGTTCTCATTTCTCTTACGGACAAATATCCATTTATACCAAACTAGTATTCACCCGTGCGATGCACGGGGCGACATATTTTTGACTGAAAATACATGTCTCAAAAATAAATTTAAGCAGATAACAATTATTACGGTCACTGAATCTAAGTACATAACGTAATCGACCAACGATAATAAAAATATGTTATAAGTGTCATGTTCTTCATAGTTATAATATAAGAATACTATCAAATATTAGTATATCGTCAAAAATAAATCTTAAAGATAATAAGAATTGCACCGAGCACCATAGGGAAATGACTGGAAATAACATCGCACCGGGGAAAATATATAGATAAGAAACACCTGCAAAAGAATAAGTTCTTTAAAAATAAAATAAAAAACATGTTACATGAATAAATGATAAATATGAAAATATTTTCTACCTTCAAATTCGATGAAATACTTCCTTGTACACGACATTTTAAGTAACATTGGTGAGTTCAGCCGAATCCGACTTGATGAATATCTTAATGCCACCTCTGTTCTTAACTCTGGACACTGCAACATATAGTTGACAATGGCTGAAGACAGGCCTAGGAAGATACAAACAAACATGCGAAAGAGTTTGGCCATGGCTTTTATTTATCGTCATTGCAAAAGAAACAATCAACGGAAATTGTCTTCTCTGAAATTTAATTGGCAGTCCGGAGTTAGATGGTATTAAAGTCATCCGAGGAATGAACACCATGTCACCGATATTTTTTCCGGAAAGAATTTTGCAACTCAGAACGTGAATGCCAGTTCTAATAATTTGAAGTCTGGTACCGTTGCACAATCCTCTAGCTTGATCGATGTTTCTTATTAGCATAACGGGTGCACCAACCTTGATCCTCAACGCATAAGAAGGAACTCTGGAGCATCTTATTGTGTTGAGGAATTCAGTCGAATAAATTTCTGCATTATCCTCCATTGTGTGCTCGTCCCTACACATACTATCTGAGCTCAGGTACATCTTCTCCTCTCCTGGAAGAAGAGACATTAAGTGATCGTTCACAGACTCGACGCATTCATTAGTTGGTGCAAGAATTGCCCTCCCTTGAAAATAATCTCGATCGTACATGTTACTCAACAAATCCGGGTAAACGAATTCGAGTAGGTCTCTGAATGGATCTTCTGAATCACCAATCAACATGTCATCTGGAATCTCTATCGAAGCTTCACCATCATTGTCTTCCCCAACATCCCCATTACCAACATTCAGTATCCAGTCTCCAAATTCTTTTATCTCATCCACATTAGATGGAGAAGAACATGACTGCAATCTCATGTTCTTAGTCAACTTCATAACACGACAGAAATTCCACAGCGGAGAGGAGTTTATCGTAGCATGTACTATGTCCTGCCTTGATGCTTTGAGCACAACTGGTAAAATCTGCCTAAAATCACCTCCAAGAACAACCACCTTACCACCAAAGGGTTTGTCAGCCTGTAATATTGACTTCATTGTCTTGTCAAGGGCTTCAAAACAGTATCTATGCATCATAGGAGCCTCGTCCCATATAATAAGCTTTGCCCTTATGAGCAACTCTGCCTGTGGACTTTGTTACGATATGCTGCAGGTGGAACTCTCATGTACATTTATGGGTAGTCCGAATCGAGAATGAGTTGTTCTTCCACCGGGGAGCAATAACGACCACTCGATGCAACGTTAATTACAATCTCTCCATTCGAACGAACTGCAGCCGAAAGAGTTTTCCATAGAAACGTCTTTCCCGTTCCACCATGGCCATATAGAAAGAACATTCCACCACTGTCATTGGTTACTGCATCCATGACTACATCATAAATCTTTCTTTGCTCATCTGTAATGGAAGCAAGACACTGTTGAAGTTCTCTACCCATTTCAAACCGGTCGTAATCCAGTTCATCTAACACCAATATGTTTTATGTGTCCTCATATGAGTATTCGATTGGAACTAGCATAGGCGAGTAATTTTGCAGGCTTTTACCATTGCTTTGCAATATTTTTTCTATTTCGGTGAGAGTATAGTTCTTCAAGCTTTCATCCGATATATGTAAATCTTGAACAATAAAAAAATGGATAAATTATGTGCATCTAGTTGCAATCGTACATAGACAATATTAAAAGAATGATTAATACGTAAAATCTAATTGAATACAATGCCATACAAATTGCCATACCTGGATTTTTATGAAGACGTTGTTTGTAAGCAATACCATCAGCCAAATCCAACCAACAACTTTGCCAAACATGTTCGGGCCGACTTAAGCTATTGGAAAGCAGCATAACCGCAAATAACCTTCTTATATAATCCCCCGATGCCCAAGTATTCACTTCTTTTATTGCATCTATGTATTCTTTGTAGTCATCTAGCAAACCCAACACATAACATGCATCCCTGAACGTAGGGTAGACGATGTCAAAAACTTTTCTGATGTCCTCGTAGCACGTGCATCCCCTTTGAATGTTAAGTAGCAACCTAAGGTAATAGTCTTCCCCCTTTCCAAGGGGAACATTCGCAATTCTACCGATAGAAAATCCTTTTTTCCTTGGCACCCAAGTTCGAGAATCCTCTTTATACACAATTTTTTGTGGAAAATCTCCGTACCTCAAGTCCCTTGCATGTGGATAGTTCTTGTTGGCCTCAAACCACGCCAGGAACATAGTTTGCTTGGCAGATGGCCTATCCAACACACTTTGTAACGACTGGTTTTCATTGAAGACAATTAGCTGATGATCGGGGAGATGAAAGCTTAGCCTAATTACAGACGGGTCTCTGTAATGAATATCAAAGTTAAACAACCTCCACATTGCCTCACACGCCGAAAGATATCTACAGTCGTAGTACATCTTTATCTCATCACGAATCTCAGCACCGCCATCTGTATTGCGTGTCTCATAAAATGCCGCTGTGACTCGGCCATGCCCCTTGTTTACGTATTTGAACAGGTATTTAATTGACTTGTTTTGGTTGCATAGCTCGATATTAATGTGAGCTCGGTATTTACTCAACAATATACGATTGTAGGGGACCACAAACCCATTATCAAGAGTAGTCTTGTTCTTCGTAACTGTTCTGCCATCTTCCCTTCTCCTATACACTGTAAACCCATCTGCATCTGATTCAGTGCGCTGCACAAACGGCTTTGGAAATCGCTTCGTGCAAACTCTATCTTTCATACATGGAGATTTCAAATTCGCCTGACCGCACGGTCCATGTATCATATACTTCTCCACCAACTGGTACATCTTTCTGTCGTTTTCTTCGTCAGGAATTTCAGCACATATGATCCTGTCAATTTCTTCTGGATTCTTGGGCTTGTCGTCATTATGCAACCACAATAAAATATGTGCATGCGATAGACCTCGTTTCTGAAATTCTATTGTGCATACATCTGCATAAAAAATGTAAACATACGGTATTAAAAAATATGAATTAATTTAGTTAATGAAGCAAAAAGTAGTGAAACTCGCACATGACTAAATTATCTAATTTATATAAACGTATTAAATGTTTAATTATAAATGGATATCTAATTAAATACTCACATGCTCTAATACGTCCGAATATACGGCCCTTCTTGATTTCCGTCATCATACTATCGAGCTTCATTTTGAACACACGACACAGAATGTCTGGCCGATCCTCCGGCCTGAGATTTGTATCTTTTAACACCCTTTGTATTTCTGGCCATTGGGGATTGCATGTGATGGTGATGAAGAGGATTGGAAATCCAATCCAGTTACATATTTGAAGAGCAGCAACGAAGTTGTTAAACATATACCTTGGACCTGCGGTGAACGATCCTGGAATTATTATGCGTTGTCCAACCGATTTACCCTCAGTGTCTCTTTTAAAAATATTTTCTTCGATACCCTTGTACATGTCAACCCTAAGTTGATCCTGATTGAACCTTATGAAATTCAACCTCTGTGACTCAACCATCGAAAATCCATCAACATAGAACTGCTGAAATAACTTCTTGGAATGCAAAAGTAACGAATGTTCTCCATGCCGTTTATGAATTAGGTATGCAAAGAATTCTCACATGCTTACCTCCCTTCGTTTTCTATTATGAGCAAATGAAGATTCTCTCAAACTGATATCGTCTCGATAACCATCTTCACCGTAAGGAAATAAAATAGGATACTGTAGAGGCAAGTAAAGAGGATGGAGCTCACTGATTCGTTGAAGCTTATTTGAGCGCGTCTCAACTACAATATCCCTAACACCCTCTTGTGTGTCAAAGTCACCAACGATCAAGCCTGTTATTTCACTTGCGTTAGGAAGATTGTACGTCCTGCCATCAGTACTGCGACTCTTTACCAATCTGAGTTTTACTCCTTGATGGCCATCATTGGAAAAACGATCTCGAACAACACGGTAATGCTGTGCAAGTATATTGTTACCGTCAATCATATCTTTCAACGATGCAACGATGGCTGGGTCAAGATTGTTAGATTGATTTCCGGACCTGTCAAATAAAAAATAATGTAATTATAATTTGTAAGCTCTATATTCCTTAGAACAGGAATATAAGTCCGAATATTTTACCTGACGGCATCAATTCGATTCTGAATCTCATTTTCTGTGTCGAAAATGTAAAGTTGGGCAACTTAGGCCTAGTGCCTTCTTCCGGCAATAAACTGCCCAGTATATGGTAATTATGTCCGTGTAACAGAAATGTGTATGGACCAGATCCGTTATTAATAGATATCTGCACTTTTCCACCAAGCGACATGAAAGAAAACATCATATTATACGATCGTACGTTCTCTTGGAAATGTTTGCTCCTCCGATCAGTGCCAAACACTAAATTATTAAGTGTAGGAGGTGCATCTCTTATTTTTGGGAGCTGGACTTTCCCGGACATACAACATAAGCCAAATTTGGGCCTGGATGTTTGTCTATGCTTGTCAATTCTTTCACCGTACCACATCATTGAACCACAAAAAGGACATTCATACGTCTGGTCTCCAAGATCTTCATAATCTATCCAAAATTAATTAAATAATATTATTCATTTAAAATAATGTAATGAATTTATATAATTAGTAATGTTAAGATTAAAAGTTGTTAGATTAAAATAATATTTACCAGTATCGTCAACTGAATCGTCACTATTCTCATCGTTGGAAACATATTCAGAATCTACATTTATGAACAAAAAATTATCATTACAGTAGAAAAATATACTGACAAATAACGCATAGCAATGAGATACGTTATTAGATGATGACAAAGATAATTACCTCCGCTGTCGGAAGAATTGTCTCTTAACGTCTGTAAATCCTCATCTACCAACATAGCGGGTACTGATGTCATATCCAACATACGTGTTACAGAGTCAATTGTTTTATGACTCCTAGTCATCTTCTTTCCATTCCGCACGGTACAACTAACATAATAGTAAACATTCAGCTTCTATAGAAATGAAAGCAAAAACTGGATTATTGTCTACATGTATTGCACACTTAATCATTTCATAAGACATAAAATTAGTCCTAAAAAATAAAATCGCACCTTTTATTTGATTCATAATAAGATTTTGTAACTTGTAAATGATCTTCACACGATGTAGATACACCATTGCGACAGTACTCAACGTCATCTGTTGTAATAACAACATAACTTCTTTATTATAAAATTCATTTATTTATAATTATTTAGCAATAATTGTACAAAGATAACAGTATTAACGTCTAACATAGCATCGACACCACAATTACTCCCCATTTAATTAATGCCACTTGTTTTTTATTGCTAAAAAAAATACTTGTTATAATACCTTTCTTTTTCTTAGTCAATTTTTCTATATATGTTGGAAATGATTTTTTTCGTACACCATTGTCAGCATCTGTGGAAGGATATTGGGAGAACAAAATTTAGTTAGTTATGACCTATACGAAATAATGACGGTAAAAAAATACTATAAGATCGAGCAGTTTGTGATATTCGTATTTAAAGTTAAATTAAATACTAACCAATTGAACGATTAGTTGTAGTATAACTCGATTGGATTTGAACCATGTTCACTCGATTTGAAGGATCACCTAGCAATTTTGTTTGTTTAGGAATAATACCTTTATCCTTTTCTTTTGCAACATGTTCCAAAGATGAGTGCGGACTTCCATATACTGTGGTATACACATTAAAACCGTAGATATTAATTATATGTGGAAATATATATATATATATATATATATATATATATATATATATATATATATATATATATATATATATATATATATATATATATATACTTGTAGTTCAAAAATATTTTACTTCTTATAATATGAAGAAGATGTAAATATTCATTAAGACCATTCAATAAAATTTCATACATGCGTACCATATAATATATATTAATAAAGACACAATTAACCCTTATATAGTTGAATAGCTAACCATTGGATATGTCGGTTAGAACGCCGTTATCACGCATTCGATCAAGATTAATTCCCTTGAAGGCGTCACCAAGCAATTTCTTTTGTCCAGTAATGCTTCCTTTACCTCGTTTGCTTCCAACTTGTTCAATCATTATTTCTTTGCATTTTCCTTTATCAGTATAACCTATACGTTTATATTGATGAATAGTACAGGATAACGTATTTAATAATAAATATTAACCATACCCAATCAATAACTACAAAAATAGGTATGTATATATGACGTACTATTTTCAGACATGTTTCTGGCGAATTGGTTCTCTTTCATCTGAGATCCGTCGACAGTCAATTGGCAGGACTTTGGAAAACCTGCGATTTTTTTTATTGTTGTAATGTTTTCATATTAATTTGTTGTACTTTAATATATATATATATATATATATATATATATATATATATATATATATATATAGATATATATATATGGTATGACAAAATGATAATACTTACTTCCAACAAATTTTGGAGACAAAACATTATTGTCCATAATGACTTCTCTAGTTGAAAATACTGACTGAATTTGAGTTTGTTTATCTGAGTCCAATGAATTTGAACAAATAACAGTTAATTTAAAGAAAATATATGACCATGTAATAAAAACACATACAGTTTGTTATGATCTATATATCCATAATTTAAAAAAAAAAATTATTTATGGAATTATGAAGTAAATAACGATTATTGATAACTTACGTTGGTAAGTATTTGCAGGAGACCTAGCGTTGTGAAGGTAATCCTGTGGTAAGTGTTTATATCGTACAATTTTGTTGTTCTCATTTCTCTTACGGACAAATATCCATTTATACCAAATGGGCTTTACATTATCTAAATTTTGAACAATTTGCACAACTACTTTCCGCTTTTCTAGAGAAGTGAGCTCAGATTTTATTGCTTCTTCCCATTTAGGCCAATCATTTCTTTGACGACATTCCATTATGGAACGTGTTCACTACCATAATTATCGTACATAATTTCTTGTGCAACCGAGAATGCAAAAATATTATCGATAATTATCTCATTTCTATCCCATATTTCATTGCAACAAATTATGGGATTCTCGGTATTCCCGTGATTTGAGCTCGCTTTTTCTACATCATGCTCAAAAGATTGATCTTGAGCATTCTCACTAGGAACCACTTGGTTCGAGGTTTCATTAATTTTCCGTTTCTTTTTCTAGGACCAATATATTTTGATCCAACGGGTCCACCCCGTTTTTCTAGCTTAAATTTTCGCTGGAAGCGCAAAGGTACGGAATTAATTGTTTAAATACTTGTCGGACATGTGTTTATGTGATTTAAATTCGTTTAATTCACTTAAAATTTTTGTTTTCCGCTGCGTGCACGTGCCTGATTCCCAACATACGTGAGACCATCTACATGATGCGTCCACTAGAACTATAAAATATCTAAATGGCCCATTTGCAAGGTGTGTTGGTCCACAAATATCACCATGATCGTGTAAAAACAATGGTGATTCATAACCGACCTTTTCAATGGAAAGTTTTATAATGAGCTTTCCTTGTGCACATGATTCACAGAAGTACTCATTGGACATTAAGATTTTTGCATCTTTTAAAGATGTTGTTTAGTATGTTGTGCAATCCTACGCATCATAGTCGTTCCTGGATGACCCAGTCGATCATGTTATAATCCAAGTATATTGAGATTAACTAATTTCCGTGGCATAGTGGCATAAGATTCGAAAGCTTGAATTTGAACACGATATAGTCCAGAAGTTGTCGCTTCGAACTTCTCATGAACAATTCTTTTGTCCATAACATATGATGTAACACATAGAGATTCTATATTATTTTCAACTAGTGTCTCTAAATGATATCCTTTGCGTTTGACATCTTTGAAAATCAGTAGATTTATCTATCGGATAACATTGCATTTTCAGTATGAAGAGTGGTACCATTAGGCAACACAATAATTGCATTCTCGAAGCCATCTATAATCTCCACGGGACCTGATATGGTTCTTGCCTTGCACAATGTCGCACACGAAAAATATATTTTTCATTAAATATTGAGTGTGTAGTTGCACAGGAATACCCAAGGTAATTTATTTGGGGGGGCGGGAGTTCGAGAAAAATAAATTAGGGGGTCGAATATACCATAATCTAAAAATACATAAATGAAAATCAATAAAAATTGCCAACCCCCACGCCCAAGCCACTGCTTGGGTATGCCCTTGTATAGTTGCATTATCAAGTAGACAATTGTTTCTCTTTATCCATGTTCTCCATGTACGCCTATAATTTTGTAAAGAAAAAACTCGTAACATATTATAAACTTGATATAAAATATATTGGGCAGAAAGTAGTTTGTAAAAGAAAGAAAATGTGCATATATATTGTAACGTAGTGCTTCTGTATTGTGAAAATTGTTTTTTGAGTGCTGGAAACTTGTCTCGTGTCATCAAATAGGACACATAGGATAATTGTTAAGGAAATAACTACACGTAGTAAGTATAATGGTCTATAAGCCATCAAGTGAAGTGCCCTCTCTCTCTCTCTCTCTCTCTCTCTCTCTCTCTCTCACACACACATTCATATAGGCAATATGGGTCTATTCTTTGCTACTCTGGTTAAAATACATCCAATATATTTTTAGTTTTTATGTACTCACAAATACACACCCATATTGGTGTATATAGATCAACAGTAAAAAATCACCCGATACAGTATTTAGGGGTGAGTTCACCCTTTGTCATGATGGACTCAAGCCTATGGGTGTGAACGAGCCGAGATTAGATTTTGGCCGGCTCGAGCTCGAGTCCATTTTACCGAGCTCGAGCTCTTGAGTTATTTTTTTTTTTGGGTAAATTACACCCACATCCCTGAGGTATGCTTAAATAACTTTAAGGTCCCTGTGGTATCGATAATTACACTCACCCCCTTGAAAGGTAGTTATAAACTCTAATGGGATAATGCATTGGATACGTTATTACGATAGAGTTCCAACGCTCTATTGGTTTTAGGATGTGGTGGAGACAACAAAGAGTTATGGGTGATTTAAGACATATTCGGGGAGCCATGTCACCACATAACTCCCCATAACTCTATGTTATCTCCACCACTACCTAAAAGTAATAGTTCATTAGAACCCTATCGGAATAATGTATCCAATGCATTACCCCATTTGAGTTTATAACTACGTTTCAGGGGGGTGAGTGTAATTATCAATACCATAGGGACCTTAAAATTATTTAAGTATACCTCAGGTATGTGGGTGTAATTTACCTCATAGGACCGGATAACCGGGTCGGGTCGGGTTCGGGTTTTGCTATTTTCCTCTTTTTTTTTTTCTTTTTTTTTTTTTAAGGTATACATATATATATAGAAATAGACAGATACATATACTGATATACATATATATATATATATATATATATATATATATATATATATATATATATATATATATATATATATATATATATATATAAAAAAAATTTTTTTTTTTTTAAACCGGGTACCCGATCGGGTACCCGGGTAGAATTTCTATTACCCGGACCCGACCCGGTTTGGGATCACCGGGTACCCGAACCCGGGAAAAACCCGGCTACGTAAAAAATTACCCGATCCGGTCGGGTAATACTCGACCGGGTCGGGTTATACCCGAATAACCCGACCCGAATGCCCACCCCTAATGTCAGCTAACAAAATTAGTAAAAACTTATTGTGTTATAAATATAAGAAATCAAAAAAACTCTTCTTATGTATTTGTTAGAACAATATCTCCCGAATAATATGTTTTAAGGGGTAGATTGTTTATAAAATTAAATTACGGATGTTTTTGATAATATTTAAAACACGGGGATTTTTTTAACAATTAGAGTAAACACATGGGTGATAAATGCAATAAACCCCAAACAATATAATATATAGGGCACTGTACAAATAAGTCCATCAATGGGTACTTATTCATAAAGAGATTCAGGCAATAAACTATTTTACAAAAAAGTCCACACATGGTCTAAAGGTTTGTAAAAGACTAAAATAGCCCCTCATAATTTAATATGCTCCAATTTTATCCTTTAATTTAATATAACCTCAATTTGACCCCAAATTTCACAAATTATTCAATTTTGACCCAAAACACATGTTTCTGGACTATTTCGCCCGTCACCACCGTTGATTCTTTTTTTTTTTTCTTCCTGATTGTTCCGCCACCGGTTTTCGTCGTTGACTTTTTAGATTTTTTCGTCGTTAACAGTAATATTAACCATATTACTGTTAAACACAGTAAAATTAACTATACTACAGTTTAACATAGTAATATTGCTATATTAATCTCTAGAACATTAATATTAACACAACAAAACTCATTATTATTGTGTGATAGAGTAATATTAATATGTTGACCGTTCAACAAATGTAAACATAATAAAAAAACCAAAAGAATTAATATTAGTGACAGTAATATTCGGTCTTTTCAAAGTCACAAGAATTAATATTACAGTGCTAAAATTAAATTAAGAGTCCTTATTATAAACTAATTAAGTCATTAATTCTCTCTCCTTTTCTTATTTGAACTCCGATTATGTCTCTCTCTAAACCCTTGTTCCAGAACTTTCGATTCTTTCTCTCTCTAACTTTTATATCGTTGTTTTGAGAAGAAAAAAAAATCCCCAATTTCTAATCTCGAGCAAACACCAATTTTCAGAAGAAAAAAAATCTGTTGTTGTTTCTCGACTCAAACGGGCGTCAAACATTCCACGCCGACGAGTTCTCTTTCAACATCCCCTCCCGCGAACGTACTTCTCAAAGCGAGGTCCAAAATCAGGTAAACTTCTACCTTTAATGTTATTGATTTTCTTAAATTAATTATGTCTCCTGTCTCTCTCGGTGTATATTGATTGAAGACTTTGGGGACATTATGTAGTTAAAAGAGTAAATTTAGCACAAGAACTTACGGGAATTTCGATTCTGTTGAATTACTCAAAATTTATAAATATTAGGGGAATCCTTATCTTTCACTACTAATTGGATTATGTGTATAATTTTTGGGATATTGCTGATTATATGCTGACAATAATTTGTGGCACTGTTCACAAGAGCAATTTTTTATTTAACATTTTTTTCTTGTGTGTAATCCATCGATCAACTTCGGTTTTTGAATGTAGCAATAATGAGTTCTATTAGAAGTGATCGTACTTGGATGTATAATAGACTTGTGAAAAGTCGAAAAGGATTGACAGATGAGTTTATAAGAGGTGTTGGTGAACTTGTATCTTTTCACAAACGACTATCTCACAAGAAAGAATTGGTACCAGGCGAATTTTATTGAAAGTGGACAGAGATAGATAAACTTTGATCACCTTATTTAATAGATATATATTGTGTTAACATAAATATTTTTGATTTATTTAACAACTTTGATCCTTCAAGTGCTACGAGAAAATTGGTTGCAATATTCAAAAGAGCATTAAGTGGTTCATGGCCTACGTGGAAAAAGGTACCGGATTATGTTAGAGACCGTTGGTTTAATGAATTTGAGGTATGTTCACTTTAGATTGAAAAAAAATCTACAACTAGTTTTTGAGTAATTACTGGTGTTGATTTGAAGATGCATTTTATGTTTATGCACTTTTCTTGAGTGAATTTTCTAAGTGTACCTCAACATACTGTGTATGCATTTTCTTTTCGAAGTGATAGTAGGCTGAATATGGTACCGTGGAAAGTGATTGTCATAGTAATATAACATCATATATATGTGCAACACAGTAATTTATAGTCTATAATCTTGAATACTTTAGTTTGTCTAATTAATATTTCACAAAACATGTCTTGCATTTCAGAGATTCTCATTACTTTGAATTCTCTTTAAAAATAATATAATATTCATTGTCGGTCATAATTTGAAAATTATTTATGTGTTATTAATATTGAATACATGCAGAAGTTGTACTATTGGCCCGCGGAAGACAACAAGACAATAAGAAGACATTTTGAACATAAAGGAAGTGTAAGTTTGAGCAATAGTTTGAACAAAGCGAGAAAACAATTTCATGAGAAAAATATAATAACGAAGTGGATCAATCAGAATCATTGGAATGAGTTGTTGGCTTATTGGAACACCCAAAAGTTTAAAGATAAATCGGAAATTAATTCTGATAACAGAAACTCAAGTCGTGATGGTTTAGGTCCCTCGTTGCATACAAGAGGATCAATTCCAGTTTCAGAATATAAAATAAAATTCGTAAGTGTTAATTTTGATATTTTATAATTATATTTTATTTTAGTAACACCAATTAACTATGTTTTTTATTTTATTTTTAGGTGAAAGAGAAAGGGGCAGAGCCTACTGCTTCTGAGTTATTTTTGATGATTCACAAAACGAAACAGAATAATGATTGGGTTGATGGAAAATCAAAATCTGTCTGGGTAAGCATCTACTTTACTATAATATAAAAATGTTATGCTGCAAGAATTGAGTTCTGGAGGAAATTTCTTATGATTGTTTTTTAATATTTTTTTGTGTGTTTTCAGTTACTGCTTATGAATATTGATCATGTTGTTAGACAAGTTTCATTTATTTGATAATGTATTCTATAGTTTAATGAAGAAATGTATATTTATTCAATATGTATTAATGCTTAAAATTTGTGATGTTTCAAGCTAAATTTCAAATCATCGTCAAGAGTCGTCATTCAAGTGACATGTCTAGGACACAGGGTGGTGGCGAAGGAAATGAAGACGCAAGAATCGAAAATCAAGAGGTAGACGAAGAAGAAGATGGGGATGATGCATTCATGGCAATAGCATCTGCTCTTCCTAAAGAAGTTATTGATAAGGCGTGGCTCGAGGCAGTTGGAGGGCCAATAAAAGGAAGAGTTTACGGTCTCGGATCAGAGTCCAGTTCTGTTGTACAAGGAGGTGGTCCTACATTTCATGCTCCAACAGGTTCTTCATCAACATCAATTGTACCTTCTCAATGCTTATTTGAAACTCCTTCATTCGAAGAAGCTGTTAATCGAGCGGTGGAGCAAAAGTTAACTGATATGCAGGCTATTTTTCAAGAGGAACTGCAAGCCTTGAAAACAACCATTCAAGAGATGCGTGAAAGACAACCTAGAGGAGCTGGTAGAGATGGACAGTAGCATCGCACTTATATGGTAGATTTTTTTTTTTTTAATCACGACAATTTTTTATCGTTTGGAACACGAGTAGTAGCGCTTAGCCTTACAATCTTGAAGATTGTGTTTTGAATTATCATTACGTGGATATTTAGATATGTTAGCTCTTGGAAGTTGTGTTTGGGTTAATTTTATGGATTTTTAGGTCGGTGTTTTTTATCTTATTGTTGACTGGATGTTGATTATGGCAGAAATAATAGTGTTTGATTTTTATCATGTGTGGTGCTTATTTTTTGTAAGGAGGTGACTATTCCAGTATATAATGCATTGAAATGGTTTTGGAACAGGGAATTATAAATTTAAAATTATTATTTTTAATTAAAATTGTATTAGCGACGGATTTAGCGACATACACAAAATTCTGAAAATTCATTTTTCCAACGGATGTAGTGACGGATTTTGCTACAAACACCGGCGACGTAAATTTTTCCATTAGCGACGGACATGGCCATCACTACTCAAATATCACTTGTCAAGTTTTAGCGACGTCTGATTATGCATTAGCGACAGATATGTTCGTAGCTACGTTAGCCACGGATTTTTGTTGTTTGTCTCTAAATTTAGCGAGGCCGGATTTGGTGATGGCATTTGCGACGGCCTAAATCCGTCGATAACTATATTTTGGCGACGGATTAAATGAATTAGTGACGGATATATCCATCACTAAATCGTGATTTTCTAGTAGTGCCACCCCCTCCCTTCTCCGTCTCTTCTTCTTCTTCTTCTTCTTCTTCTTCTTCTTCTTCTTCTTCTTTTTCTTTGCCCTCCTCCTCCTCCTCCTCCTCCTCCCTTCCCCCTTACCCTCCTCCTCCACCTCCTCCCCCTTCCCCTCCTCCCCCGCCTCCCCCTCCACATCCCCGTCCTCTTCCCCCCCCCCCTCCTCCTCCTCCTCGTTTTCTTCATCCTCTTCTTTTTTCTTCATCTTTTTCTTCTTCTCATCCTTCTTGTTGTTCCTCTTCTTTTCATCTACGATTCTTGAAAATGAAAGCCACAAATTGCTATTGTTCAAGAAAGACAACAATGAAGACTTCGTGGACTGATTTAAATCCAGCAAGAAGATATTCAACATGTCACAAATATTGGGTAAGCCAAAACTCTGAAATAACTTTGTTTTTTACTTGATTTGCAAGTTTGAAATTTAATAAAATTTTGTTTATGATAGCAAATTGGAGGTTTCAATTGCTTTCTATGGATAGATCCTCCAATGTGTGAAAGATCACGCCAGATAATCCCTGCTTTACTTCGGAAGATTAACAAGCATGAAGAAGAGTTGAAAAAACATGAAGAACAGTTGGAGATGAAGGGTTCAAGAGAAAAGTGGTTGTCGATAGCCTTAACATTTGCTTTGTTGTTTGTGTATACTGTTATCTAGATTTTTGAAACTGTAGTAGGATAACGTATATTTGCATTTGCTTGTTGGTGTAATGAGTTATCTAAGATTAGTTGGTGTAAGCGCCAAATTTTCGAATGTGTAATGACTTTTGTTGATTTGGTGAATTTAAGCTATGGATTTTGTATTTAAAATTTTCAGAGTTAAGTACAAATAATTTGAAGCAGTGATATAAGTTGCTATATTGCAAGCAAGTGCATAAGTCAAATTATAGCAATAAATATGGTAAATAACAAAAGTCATAACTACACATAAGAAAAGTATTCAATCGATCCAAATGTGATCAATCCTTCTTTCAAAAGTAACATGTTTAAAAGGAAATAGCTTGCTTTTAATTCAAATTTCAAAAGTACACAATTCATTACTTGCTAACAAAAGTGATCAAAAACACATAAATAAGAATAACAAGAAGCAATATGTTCAGAAAGTACATAAATAACAACCACTTAATGCGGATTGAAATTATCAATCTCATAATCCTCATCCACTAATCTTCTCATTGCAGGTCTCACAGCTACTGGTTCCCTTTGTCAATTTTGGTTGTGACGGGTGGTTTCTTGGCATATGAGCTTGTTGGTTTCTTGCCACTGGATCTTGTTGACTGCTAGCCATATGAGCTTGTTTCTTCTTTGCCACAAGAACTTGTTTCTTGTTTGCAACCATAACTTTATCTGGTGAGGTGATTTTCCTTAGCCTCAAATTCTGTGATGGAGATGAATTCTCACTTTACTTTTTCCCCTGTCTTGTAATGATACGCACCACTAGCTCTATTTTCTTTTTACCCTTCCCCTGTCTTGTTGGTTCCTGAAATACATCACATAAAAAAGACATGACTGATAGAATCCAATAAGGCAGAAAATCCAAATCTTAAAACTATTGCACTAACCTTTGCAGTCAGAACTTTACGTTTTCCTTTAATCTGTAATTTTGTTCTTGTTGCAGTGCTAACAGATTCAACATGACCAATCTCAAGAGTTGCTTGAGTTCTCTTCATAAATTGTATATCATACAATGGCATTAAAAAATAAGTTGTTTTAAACAAGTAAATTGCCTTAGACGCAGTAAAATAAAACCAAACATTTATTTTATCATTCTTCCTTGCTGCAGTATCTATACCAGTAGATTGCCTTTCTACTTGAGTCACAGTAGCTTGTGTAGCTTGGCTTTGTAGTTGGGTGACAGTAGATTATGTAGCTTGTGTGGATTTGCTATATTTTCCTTACAAGTTAACATAAGGATAATACAATTAACATACCAACAACATATAAATAAAAAAATAATTTACAACTTAAATACAATTTATCTTGTTTGCACCATTAATTTTCTTCTATGGGCAGCCTTTTGTATGGTGGTTTTTCTGTTGACATTGGCTAGAAGTCATTAGGACACATTGCCTTCCCAGTTTACCAATTTTGGTTATTGTTTTGACAACTGGTGCAGGGATATCCTTTGGCCACTTTTTTCTCCTGGTTGCCTTCTTCTTTTGTGCAACTTTGGCATGTTTGGCATCTTCTTAGTGTCTGGAGGCAACAATGGAGGCTTTCCATATGTTGGCCAATTATCAGCTCCCTCCAACGTGTCCATTAAATGACTGTATACTATCATATATGTTTTCTTTTTGTAGCAATATGCAACATAGTCTTCTGGTGAGTAGCACATGTAGTATATGCCTGAGATGGCATGTGCACAAGAAATTCCAGTCAATTGGCACCTCTTGTAGCTGCAAGTCTGGTCTTTGTAGTTCAATTTAAATTTGTCACCAAAGCAGCTCTCTATTTCAAACTGGTAACCACCATTCCAATGAGCAATGTAATCCATTGATTTATTCTTCCATTCTTCTAGTTGCTTATGGATATTAGGGCATATTACTCCATTGTTCTTTATCATTTTACCTCTTTTGTGAAGTATTCTTTTCATCAAAATCTTCCTGATTGACTCAAGGATCAATAGTCCCTGGACTTATAGGACTCAATATCATAGCATTTAAACTTTCACACATATTATTCAGTAACGAGTCACACTTTGAATGTGTACTAAAAAATGATCTAGACCAATTTGCAGCTGGTCTCTGGCAGACTATTGATGGGAAACTTTATCCTCTCCATGTAGGTCTCTCATGATTCTTTCAAGTCCACAATTCTTGTGGCTCTTGTAGCTTGCCATAAGATGTTAAAACCTCTGTGCGATATCTTAAAGTTGCACTACAAGTGTATTACACAGAATATGTGCTCGCTGTTAGGCATCAATTCTTCTATAGCATTATCAGACATTTTTTATTGTCACTCATGATTGTCCACCCTCCACAGTTTTCAATCTCCAAATCATCTATCAATAGATTAATAAACTACAACCAAGTCTCTCTCTCTCTCTCTCTCTCTCTCTCTCTCTCTCTCTCTCTCTCTCTTTACTTTTTCAACAACATAGGCAAAATGAAACACACCATTGTTTGTATCTATTCCTACTGCACATAGCAATATCCTTCCACATACAGGCCTCAAGTGACATCCATCTAAGAAAATGATTGGCCTACAACCATATAAATTCTCAAAGCATCCCAACAAATATAAATTCTCAAAGCATCTCAAAAAATATAAATTCTTTTAAATCTGGTCCCATCACCCATGCCCTTGATTCTGATTATAGTCTTAGGACTAGATCTTCTGATTTCCTCAGCATATCTCCACATCATACCAAACTGGTCAACACTAGACCATGTATTCAACTCCTTAAGACTGTTCTTTGCCATATACATTTGGTATCTGCTAAAAAATAACATTCAATCACTTTGGGCCACAACCACCATTGAATCCACTGGCCAACTAGCATCAATTCTGATTTTTTTTTTTTTGCATACTTAGAGGCCAACCACCTTGAATTTGCACAATCAACTCTTTCTTTTCTTGTACACTCATGAACTGCATTAATAGTCTTTATTTAAAAGGTTGTGCCATTCTCATTTGAGAGGCATATGCAAGCCAGTGACAACTTGGATATGTGCATGTTGCCTGAATCTTGTACTTTCCATTCAATCTCAACTTTATATCCCTACCATTGACTATTGCATGATGTCCTACAGCTTCCCTAAAAGCAAGTGCATCAGGAAAGCAAAGACCACCCCCTTAAGTCCCAAAATCTACATTATCATCATACTGAAATCATCATCAGACTGAAAGAATTCACTATCAATCAGAAAATTAGAATGCTCTGAATCATCTTCAATTCATTGACCATCACTACCTCCACTATCATTATTATCAAACAAATCATGGTTGGGAATTAGTACTTAAATGAAATACGAATATTTAGCACTTCCTTGTTTTTTAAATAGGGGTTATTAATGATACCCCTCAAACTCCATTTAAACATAATTCATGTCCATTCTATATTTACATATTTGTGATACCCCTAATTTGATACTTTAATAAAAAAAATGTTGATTGATTTGGGTGAGAATGTACTTGATTACGGGCTGGTTTTTGGAATCTATCATCACCAGATCTCTAGGGAGAGTAATTTTATTTATTGCCTAAAATAGAGGATATTGGTATGATTTATTTAGTTTCCTTTTATTTTGATTTTCGTTCCTAATTTAGGAGTTGATCACTAGCAAAAAGAATGTCTTCTACTGGTTATTTATGTATGTAATATTCTGATTAATAATATATAATAAAATGCAGAAACTATTTCTTCTCTTCTTCAACATTTCTACATGATGTCAGAGCTTTAGGGCTCGATCATGAACTTCAAATCTGCTTTGGGGAGACTTCTGCCTCTGTAGAAGGAACTACTCAACCAATTCTAATGGTTGTTTCTTGATATGGTCCTAACTAGCTCCAACACGAATAATTGAAAGAAGAGAAAGCGTGTGAGTTTAATGAAGTTGATCATGTTCATAAGGATAAGAATCAGCACAAGGGAGTTGATTGAAGAGTCCATGGTTTGGAATTAAAGAAAAGGAAGAGGGAAATTCGTTGGACAAGTCGAATTTCATGCATCTCAAAAGTCTCGTATGATTATGGCAGAGTTTACCATGCAGCTTATAACTGTATCATATGACGTCCAAATAAGGTGATTCAAATTACTGAGAAAACCTAACTGAAAGTTTTGCGACTTTCATGTGTTGAGAAGAGAGAAAACCTAACTGAAAGTTTTGCGACTTTCATGTGTTGAGAAGAGAGAGATTCAAAGCAGAACAATGTCTTAATTGAGCTTGAAGTGTCTGCACGAGCACAAACGCGAGTTTAGAACGGTGATTGGGAAGTCAACTTGAAGACCAAGTAGTTTAATTTAGTTAGGCACGTGTTTTTATTTTAGGATTTAATGTATTTTTCTTATTTTAGAATTCTTTATGGTTAGGATTTTCTTATTTATTAGTTACCTAATTATAGTTTAGGTAGAAGACATTTTCCTTGTGAAAAAATTTTTTTTTAGCACTTATAAATAGGTTGCCAATTTGGCTTATTTTAATGGACGTATTTTGATAAATAAATTGAGATTATTCTCTTCGGTTGTCCAGAGTTTCTCAATGGCGTTCGCCCCTGACTTATAAATCAATCTTTCGCAATTGATTGTGCCATCTTCGCATACAAATGTTCTTGCCTCTTTATAGGCAACAGGTCGCGGTTCCACCCTTTGATTCCTTCTTTTGGACGGTCCAAGATTTGATATCCGAAATATTGATATCGGCTCTCATCACATGGTTGGCGTGGTTCGCATCACTTCTTCTGATAATGCTCTTTAAATTTCTACTCATAAATTAAATGGAAAAAAATATTTTAAGTGGTCTCAGTCGATGCGTTTGGTGATTAATGGCTAAATAACACCATTAGGGATCAATGATCCAAAATATATACAATGGCGATCTGAAAATTCCATGGTAATTGCTTGGCTGATAAATTCTATGGAACCAGGTTTGGCAAAGCATTTTATGTTTTTCCCAATAGCACGAGATGTTTGGGAAGCTATTAGCCAGACTTATTCAGATTTGAAAAATCGTTCTCAGCTATGTGAGTTAAATACGAAGATGTGGCAGATAAAACAAGGTAACCGAGATGCCAGGAGTTGGACATGTTTTAAGAAGAAGAGTGGGAAAGTGCAAATGACAGCATCCTATACAAAAAGAAAGTCGAGAGAATCAGGGTATTTAATTTCTTGGTTGGTCTTAACAAAAACCTTGATGAGGTTCGTGGAAGAATTTTAGGCGGAAAACCTTGCCATCTAGCCGAGAAGTCTTACCTGAGGTGCGTAGAGAAGAAACACGAAGGTAAGTAATGTTAGAAGAATCAGAGGAAACAAACATAGACATGGATGGATTTGCTCATGTTGTTTGCTCTAGTGATTCATTCCATGTTCTAACCTCATCAAAATTACCATTAGGAGACACATCATCATCATCATCATCATCATCAGAGAGTGGTTCACCAGCAACACCTATTGGTTCAACAACATCACCTACATATCCTATTGGTTCATCTACTTCTGGAAAAAGATCATCATCTAAAGAATTATTTTCACTTTCAGTGTCTTCACGTTCTTCTACACTTTCATGTTTGATATAAATTGCAGTTACTCTTTCAATATCAAGAAAGTTCATTTGACTAACTCTAAAGCATCATCATCTGTCTCCGTTAAAGCTAGAATACTACAGTCATGTATCTGATTCCTACTGTGATTGAAATCTGACGGATCTAGATTTAACCACCTTGCCATTTGCGTTATCTCAACCATTGACATCTCATCTTGAGAACAGAAGATTTAGTTGATTGGTAGCAATACATCTTATTCTAGTTGTTATCGGTGTCGCGTGGCAGCGGTACGGCGACGGGATTGCTGTCCGGTGCTTCTTCCTTCTCCTCTTGGGATTCACCTCGTATAGTGATTTCCATACCCTATGAGGCACTAGACATGTAGATGTTATAATAAAACGGAAATAAACAGTGAGAGAAAAGAGCTAGCGACGACGGGCGGCGGTGGTGGCACCAGAAAGGCGGCGGTGGCGATGCCTGGGAATTGGCGGCGGCATATATATATATATATATATATATATATATATATATAGAGAGAGAGAGAGAGAGAGAGAGAGAGAGAGAGAGAGAGAGAGAGAGAGAGAGAGAGAGAGAGAGAGAGAGAGAGAGAGAGAGAGAGAGAGAGAGAGAGAGAGAGAGAGAGAGAGAGAGAGAGAGAGAGAGAGACGGCTAGGGTTTTTGTCTAGTGTGTCTTTTCACAAGACTCTATAAATCAGTATTTATAAGGTTTTGTGACTTAACCCTACCGGGGTTAAGTTTAATTGGACCTTACAACTTATGTCCAATAGGTTTCCTCTACTCGTTTATCACAAATAATTGATCGGAAAATTATAGCAATTATATTTTCATAATCACCGTAATGTCCTCGTCAATACGAGTGCCAATTCATATTTTTCAATTTCTAAAAATGAAAACCCTAACTCAGTTGACTGCTAAATCGAGAAACTTTCCAATTTAGAAAGTTTACTAAATTATCGCCTAATTATTTTCTTTCTTTTATTCTCATTCGTAATCAACAATTATGAGTGTTGGACTCAATCAAATTGACTTTCTATTAGGCAAAGATTAACAATTAATCTTAGCCCGTTATATTCAATGAATTTAAGTACACGAAAAGTATGACTCTCGATGGTTCAGGTGTAAGTTAGATGTGGGCCCACAACACATGGTGATTTAAACTCATCCCTAGAGTTATAATTAAGATGAAACTAATTTCAACTTAACTGCCCAACGAATCAAGATTAACGTGTAGCAACTACGCATCATGATTCCCTAGATATAAATGAAGTGCCTGCAAGAACCATGTGATACATTTAGCGTACAATACGAACCCTTCGATAAATATGTCCCGATTGAACTAGAGGTCTTGGTCCACCGAGACCTCTATTAAAGTTCAATAACCGTGTGAATATTCTTAGTAATATAATCCATATGTGTATGATTTAGAGAAGCGCATTTCCCTAATTATTACACATTCAGCTCTGGCCAAAGACTCTATTGAGTATAAACTATAAGAACACAGGGCATCCATAACTAATCAATCGATCGAATCCCCTACTACAATGCACATACTTCACACTAGATTTCGGACAGCACGAACACTGGCCCTTGGAGCAATGGTGAGACTCACGGACATGTCACCATACAGCCGGTCCTCTAATGAAGCCACAATGGTATATAGGTCTTAAGGATTAATGATGTACAACTATATCATAGAAACCTCTACTCGGTTGTGGGAACCACTTAGAGATTTCTAGGATGAGGGAGTTCAGTGAACTCATCTATATGAATACCCACTCATGTATGCCGATATCGCAATACCGATTACTGATGAGACGCGGTACACATACACTAAGGGCTAGTCTTTAATGAAAAAGGCTGGTATCATCATTAATGGCATAACACGTTGACTACGAACTTAATTTAAGAGTTACATTACTCTAATTTAATATATCATGATTCAACTTGGTCAATTAATAATAATATAAGTAACTGCAAGGACTATATTTATGCACGTGCAAGGGAAAAAGATATAGAATGCCAAAATTAAATTTTATCATTAATAAGAGATTAACTGTTTATTACACTAATAAAGGAAAGACTCCAACCATATATTGTCTTGTTGGTCACCCTACTTTAACAGACCGATCAAAAGGCAAACATAATAAAAGGTTCCACATTAATATTAGTGAGGTTGACATTAATATAATTGTCAATCACAGTAATATTACAATACTAGATCGTAATATATATTATTCCGTGTTGACTAGTCAACAAAGAAAATAAAATAAAAAAAGGCAAAATAAAATAATATTGATGTTGTTGACAGTAATATTATTGTGCTTACAGTAATTTTGCCATCAATTACAATTATATTACAATAGTAGAAATACATATTATTACGTTAACCGGTCAACAAATAACCGAAATAAAATAAAGTCAAAAAAAGTAATATTGATTTGGTTGACAGTAGTATTATTGTCTTTACAGTAATTTTACTGTCAACCCGAGTAACATTACTGTCAATGACAGTAGTTTTGTTTTGTTTAAAGTAATTTTACGTCAACCACAATAATATTACTGTCAAAAGTCAGCAATAGGAGGAAACAAAGAAAAAAAAAATTAACGCCGCCGGAGACCAGCGTTGACTACCGGTCAGCGACAGCGAAAGAAAAATCATACATTAAAAAAATAATAATAATAATAAATTCAACGTTGGTCAATGCCGGAAACCGACGGTAGAAAAAAAATCATAAAGAAAAAAGTTTGAAAAGAAAAGGTCAAAATTGAATTATTTTTTTATCAAAAGCGAAGTTAAATTTCGGTTACAAATAGATTATGTGTGTAAAGGGTTGGGGTAATTTTGTCATAAACATTAAGTTTGCCTTTACTTATAATACATATTACATGAATCGGTTTATTGGCAAAAGAGATATAACACTTGAACCTAAAATAATAAAGATGATTGGTCAGAAGCTTATACATAAAAACCCCTAGTATAAATACCCTAGAAAATTTGGTAAGAAATAAAGTAGCATTTCTATTTTCAATTTTAGATGGTGTTTGACTAAGCTTATAAGATTTTAAAATAGCTTATAAGATGTTTAAGATCTTATAAGAAGTGTTTGGTATTTAAAAAAATAGATCTTATTTTTTTTTTTAACTAAGTTGGTGGAGAGGAAATACGATTTTTTTAATGAGTACATATACCCCATCTTTTTATTTAAGATGTATAAAAATAGCAAACAAGTTCATCATCTAAACACGTTAATAATTAATTATTAAAATAAGATGTAACAGCTCATCAGCTCCTAAAAAATCTTATCAAACATAAGAGATTATCAGTTGTTTAAAATAAACTTAGCCAACATGCCATTATTCTACTTATTTGCTACACTTATTTAGTGACTAAACTATGTATTGGAAAGTTTTGGCTGTGACATATTTGTTATTACTTATTAGGGCGAATTACATATAATTACCCCAAGGAGGAAGACATAAATGTACATATATTTATATCAAAAAAAGTTTCGTAAATAAACATATCCTTAAGTTTTTACCTAACATACTCTTTAGGATATAATTTAAATCAATTTCATCCCTGAAACTCTAACTTAACCAATATTACAAATTGCCACTCGATTTTAACAATTATATTACATTAACCACCATTTTCACAATGTTTTAAAAAACTTTTTTTTTTTTTGAATTTTTTTTCCAGCCAGTCGACCGGTTGATCTCTGATGTTAACTTTTTAGTTTTTTGACGGAGTTGACTACCAGTCTCCTGCGTCGACTTTTTTTTTTAATAACCAACATAATAATTTTAGTGTTAGAGACAATACTATTGCAGGCTTAGATAGTGATATTACTATCTTCGACAGTAAAATTACTATTTGAGACAGTAATATTGCAGAGAGACATTAATGTTACTGTTTGGTAAGCTTTTGGATTTCCGTTTCCATTTTATCCTGGAGAAAGATGTTTTGTGAGAAGAATTTGAAAATAAAATAAAGTTTGTTTGTGTTTTTAGAACAAACAATTTGTACTGTAGCAGTCAAATCATGTTTAAAAGGTGTTGGAAAAAAATATTTTGGAAGAATATTTTGAAAGATATAGTAATTTTAATTTGTATTTTAGTGAAGATAATTTTCCCTGCAGCCATCAAATCATGTTTTTAGTGAGAGGAACATTTGAATTTTTTTATTTTTTTCGTTTTTTTTGCGGAAAGTTTTGAAAATATTTTAGAAAGATAATTTATTTTGGTGAGACAGTGAAAATAATTTGAAAATGGTAACTAACATAGACAAAATAATTGTCTGGGACAATAATATTGCATTGAACAATTATATTTTTGGCCGGGACAATAATATTGTATGCTTACAAAACAATAATATGACTGTCTAAAACAGTATAATTAATATTAACACAATAATATTACTGAAAGGAGTTAAATATCAAATGTTTTAAAAAACATTATCGCCGCGGACTGCGGTCAACATATGCCTCAACATACACATTAAGCTTCATTCCAATCGACACTCTTAAAATTTAGTGTTTTGCCACTTTACAATTTCGAAAAAAAAAATAATAGTATTTTGCATCCTAAATATACAATAAATTACTTACAATACACCCCGAATTAATTAGTTAAAGGTGAATTGGGGCAATTTCATATTTTTAATGGTACTTTTTTTCCATCGCGCAAGATACCAAATCGTATTTTTTTCTCCACCCTTTTAGCTTAATTTTGAAACTACAAATTGCAAAGAAGAAAAAAAAAATTTGATCACCAATTATATGAAACTATATTTCACAAAAATCAAAAAATAAAAAATTAACATTTTTTTTCTTATTACAAAAATATATAATTTGTTGCCAACTGGAAATTTAAAATTACAACTCATAACATCTTAAATATTGATCACACCAAATTACAATTGGTTGCCAAATTTAAATATACCAATCACCCATTTATTCAATCTTAATCTATAAAGTGTTTTACACAATTTGTTTTACACAATTTGTTTTACACAATTTGTTCTATTGCTCTTTCACACGTCAAGTTTGGGCACTGAGTGGCCTCCCTAGGGCGATCTATCATACGACGGAAATAGAAGTATATAAGTGGTTGCAAGGGATTATAAAGAAAGCTGATTCCAAAATGTTTGAAAAAATTATCCTATTATGCTGGGCTATTTGGCATTCTCGAAATAAACGAATTTTCGAAGGGAAGCACACTGAAGCAGTCGAAATTGTAGCGTTCGCGGATAAGTACTGGAAAGAACTCCATGCTGCCACATCAGTAGTGCTTCAGCCCGGTGTTCGAAGTGATAGAAACTCGGTGCGTTGGGAACCCCCGGAAAATGATGTAGTGAAAATCAACTTCGATGCAACAGTTAATTGCGTGGACGGAGTTTGTGGATTATGAGTTATCGGTAGATCAAGTTCGGGTGTATGCTTAGGGTGGTTAACCCAGTGTGTCAGACAACCTCTGGATCCTACTTCGGCGGAGGCCAAAGCTGCTGTTTTGGCGGTTCATTTAGCTCGCGAAAGGAATTGGACGAAGGTCATCATAGAGGGCGATTCTTTTGTGGTTATCTCAGCCATAAAGGGAACGTCTGATTCTCGAGCGGGATATGGAAATATCATAATGGATATTCAACGTATTAGCGAAGATTTTGAAGAATTTAGAGTCCAACACATACTTCGAGAAGGGAACCGGGTGGCTCACGAAGTAGCATCTCTATCAAAGCAAGGCGACTATCATTTGTTCGATCTTCCTCCTCTAATACATTCTGTAATCTCTCTTGAAATGTGTTAGATAATGAAAATTGATTTTGTTTCTCAAAAAAAAAAAAAAATCTATAAATTGTATGACTCAATTGATACATTTTTTATTTTTTTTGTAATTTCCAGGGAAGCTACATCCCATTAATTCATGTGAACCAAGCAAGCACAATTAGAAACCCCAATTTCCTCGGCCAGACAAAGTGGTTGAACTTTTCCATTCCCATACCAAATCTCTCTGTTTTGAACAAGATCGTCGAGAAAATCATCCAACATTTTTACCGTTACATGAGGCATCACAACAACATGAGCCATTTTTTCTAGAAGGGAAAGTTGCCAATAATCAATAAACTCACGACTCAAAGGTCGCTCGAAAACAACCACAATGCTCGACTCATTAAGCATAGCGCTGATACCCGCATTTTTAAATCCATCTCTCAAGTACTTGGCATTAGTCAAACACTTGTTGACTTCTGTATGAAGTCCACTGCGACCTTTCATTTTTAAGCCATACCATATAAAGATTGGCGCGTGGCCGTTTCGACTCCCAGATATTGTAGTGTCCAAAGTGTCGATATACTCAACATTTTCTGATAGATTATTAGTGATGCGACCTTTCCTTGTCATGAGCACGCCACATGGTATTGATGAGCCCAGTAGCTTGTGGGCAGAGACACTTATGCTCCGAATGGGCTTCTTGAAACTTAGTTTTGGGCCCTATGAATCAAAGATCAACAATTAAAGTGAAATGCAGGAAAAATAAGATTTGAATAGGGTACATGACAATAAAGAATTTATTATTTATATAAATTTGTTCAATAATTATTTTATTTATTTGTATTTTTTTTAATCAAAATTTAATTTGGAAATGTTACATACTTCATCCGTTCCTTTATATATGTCCCTTTCCACCTTTGCACAAATATTAAGAATTTTAATAAATGTGACTTGATTTCAGGAGAAAAAAATGAAATAGATTAAAATAACTATTATTTCCTAATGTGATAAGATAAAATTGATATTTAATAGAGTTCAATTTAATAAGGGTAAAATAGGAAAAATAAATTTAATGCAATATTAAGATAATACATAACAAAAATATTTCTCTTAAGTGATAACTATTGTGCAACATATGGATGATTTAATATGTTATTTTCTCATATATAGTATACTATAGTGCTCTGGACGGACCCAAGGCATGTGTTGAGGGCCCCCGCCCCTGCAGAAAAAAAAAATTTACATTTTTTTTTAATAGTTTGGGTTATTTATGTATTAATAAATACACTTTAGCCCACTCCCAAAGTTAAAATTTTATACTATTTTACCCCAAAAAAATTTTTAGCCCCCCACCCAAAACCCCCTGGACCCGCCCCTGATAGTGCTCATAGTAGACTTTATGGGGTGTGTGTTTTGTGTTTTATATGTACGTACTTACGTATTCAAGGAAAGGAGAGATTAGCCCATTTAATGCTGCATCACAATGTATGTAAAATCGATCGTGTGAGAAGCCGCATTCCTCTAATGTCTTTATGATAAGATCAAGGTTGTCGACACCTCCTTTGAAAGTTGTCCCTATAATTCCAAGATTTGCTCGATCAAAAAAGATTTATAAATACCATTGACTGAATAGTAGGCAAGTTAGTAACATGTGTTTGACTAACAAATTTCAAACTAATTCAAGTTTGTGACCTAAAGCTGAAGTCCACAATTACAAATGCCACCTACCAATAATATTGGAAGTTACTCCGTCCCCTGCAATTAATTTTATAGGTATCTACTAAAAAGGAAAGATAATAAGAGATTTGTCCCTGAAATAATACAAATTAGGATACTAATATTATTAAAATTAGAGGTGTTATTGAAAAGCCATATCTAATTCTAAATTTTAATAGTTTTAATACTAGAACTAATACAAGAAATTGAATATCCTATTATGCCAGGAACAAATTAATCTGACCATGTAACCTAACATGCCTAAAGCAATTAGTTATAGTCTAAACATATGGAAATTAAATACAAATATATAGAAAGAGGTCATTAAATAAAATGTGGGGAAATCGTAAATAATTAATGATGCATACCAATGTTGACATTGACGATGGCTGGTTTATCCTTGTTGAGAAAAAGTTTTTCTCTTAGCTCGGTGCAATTTATCTCCCCAGTAATTAAGGTGTCTATTATTTGACACTCCATTCGGTACATTCTTGATGCTTTGAAGATGGAGTAGTGTGACTCTTTTGATGCGTATAAAATCCCATCTGGCAGTAAATCTCTCCTGCAATATGAGTAAGTATGAATAAATTATTATTGCTAGTCTCGTAATTATCGTTAAATAACCCTTTGAGCTATATGTTATCCGCATCAAATACTTTTTTTAAATTATTAAAATCATCAGATATCCCATTGACTTATATATACTAGCCTACTAGGAATTAATTATCGTGCGATGCACCGGGTAGCTTTAAAATATAAAGAAAGTTTAAATATATGTTAATTAAATAGTATGAAAAAACTAAATTATACAATATTAAAATAATTAGTTATGAAATTTAAAATTAGTAAAATAGCATCAAAAAAAGTTAAATTAGGCAGAGCAAAACAATTAAAAATAAAATAAAAAATCCACATTGGTGTGTATGTGCTAGTTAGAGAGATCTTTTGCTTTACTTTTCCGATAATTAAAAAAAATTGACGTCGGTGAATGTAAAAAGGAGAGATTTATAAAGAAATTGCAAAAAAAATGAGAGATTTACAAAGAAATCCACATTGATTTACTTTTTTCTTTATTAATTGATTCATTTATTTAACAATCAATTTCATATTGGAATAATTGAGTTTATATAATATGTTTCTGAATAGATTTATATTATCAAATTTGTATGAATGTTGACATTTTTACAGTAATTTAAACATCACTAATAAATCTGTTTATAGTATAATGTACTTTTATTATAATTTTTATTGTCACGTATTAAATTAATTATTTTTTCACTTTTAAAAGTGTTATCCCGTACATCGGAAAAGATGCAAAAAAATGTAATTAATTTTCAAATAATTACAAATATGTCATTAAGATCAAACATGTGTGCGCGCTTGAGGAAACACCTCAAAAACCAAGAAATAATAGAAAAAGAGAAAAAACGCAATTATGAAGATATATATAAGGATGTTTTTGTCCATCATTTAAATTTATTTAGGTCAAAGGAAGTGTTTAAGATAGAGTGTAGTTTATGTAGAACGTATGGTTTATGGGTGTATTTGTTAGGGTACAATTCATGGGTGCAAAATGCCCTTATTTTGTTTTCTATTTTCTCGTTCCTAAAAACAAAATTGAGTTAAAAGTAGGAGTGGAGATCGGATCGGAATCCGCCCCTTTCGGAAAATTTTCGATTTTTTTTCAGAAGTGACAAATCACTTTCGATTCCAATTCCAAAAATTTCGGAATACAAAAGGTCGTTCCGATTCTGATTCTAAAAAAAAAATCGGAATTTCGGAATTTTCATAAACGTCGTTGACTATGCCCGGCGACTGAAGCACGGATGAAAAGCAATGGCCACGGCAGATATTTATAGAGAGAATAACGGTAGCTTTTGGCAGCTACTCCGGCGATCTTGAGAGAAAAAATATTGTGGTATTTTGCAGCAATTCCAGCCTCTGTTTCGCGAAGGCAACGATTAAAGCCTCTGTTTCGCGAAGGCAACGATTAAAGATATGGTAAGTTAGGTGTTATGACTCATGTGGTAGAGAAGAAGAGTTGGCGGTGGAAAGAAAAAAAAAAAGGAGATGTGAGCGGCGCAAGAAGAACAATGAAGAAATTAAGGTTTTATTAGAAGTTTGTGGTGTTTACTTTTTAGCCCCTAAAATTCTGAATATTCAATATTTGGACTCATCAGTTTGCTTAAGTGGGCTGTCTTGCTAGAGTGGGCTGCCTTGTTAAAGTGGGCTTTTTAAAGCCTCATTAGAAACAATATATAGTAATGAAGAAATATTAATAATTTTCGGAAAACTTCGGAAAATTTCGGAAATATTATCGGAAATTTCGGATCGGAATTCGGAAATTCCGAATAATTCATACACAATTCCGATTTCGATCCGATTTTTTCGGAAAAAGTCGAAAATCAGAATTTCGGAATTCTGACTACAAAATATCGTTCCAAAATCGAAAAAACTCGGATCGGATTCAGTGGAAATCGAAAATTGCGTTCCGATTTCCACCCCTAGTTACAAGTGTGGAAATGCCCGAAGGGGTAGAATTGTAACTCAAGTTTGTGTGTGTGGACAAAAACTGAATAAGTGATCATGTACAAGTACAAGAAACAATTATAATTATTCATATAAATAAATAAATAAATACCGAATTGCATATAACTCCGGTAAGGAGGACTTATTTGTAATTCTATCTACACCTAAATCAGTTGATTCAGTTCTACAAAAAATACAATTTCGTTGTCTCTTGCCAAAATGCCCCTCACAATATGATTTATATCAGTTTCATTTATAATGTCCCAACTTAACAATATCACAAATTGACCCCAAATTTTAACAAGTATATCGCTTTAACCCCATTTTCATTAAAAAAAATTACTTTTTTTTTTCTGAACTTTTTTTCAGCCACGGACCCCGCATTGACTTTTTTTTTCTTTGAAATATATATTTTTTAAGTTATTTTATTTTCATTCGGTCAACACAGTAGAATTATTGCGAATACAATACACTAATCTTACTGGTTTACACAGTAATATTAAATATTTTTTACTCTTTTTTTTCAATTATTTTTAAAACAAATATTGTCTCAGACAGTAATATTGCAAGCAAAGACATTAATATTACAGTTAACACATTAATATTGTTGTGTTAACAGTAATATTATTTTATGGCGGTCAAAAAGTCAGAAGAAAAAAAAAATCAACGCCGGAGATCGACGATCAAAATTGGTGAAATCTGGGCTAAATTAAGGTTTAAATCATGAAATTTTGATGAATTAGGATTTCAAGGAGTTATGAGTAATTTTGGTATATATAAGAGAGTTTCCCTTAATTGCAAATAAGTGCTGAGGGATGGATATATTTGTAAGACAAAAAAATAGGATAGTCCTTTTTTTAATTAAGTGTCGTTGCCATGGGTGTTTTTGCAATCCGTACATAAATAAACTTGTGTGTATAAATATCTTTTTAAGGGCAATTTGTTATTGGTCCATCTATATTAGGTTATACGTGTATAAATCCATGTCAATATTTCAATGTTCTAATAAATTAATTATATCTATTGTGTAACTACCTTAATCAATTTAAATCAAACCCCCCAAAATCTCTCTACGAAATCGAATCCTCCAAAACCTCTCTACCAAATCAAATTCCGTTCAACCTCTCTATTCCCAATTTTAGTAAAAAAATTTATTAAATTCGTTATATATATATATATATATATATATATATATATATATATATATATATATATATATATATATATATATATATATATATATATATATATATATATATATATATATATATATATATATATATATATATATATATATATATATATATATATATATATATATATATATATATATATATATATATATATATATATATATATATATATATATATATATATATATATATATAATATGAGTAATAGCCTGTATATGTACACTAACCCTAGTAAGAGTCCTTGGTTATTGCCTTCTGTTCCACCATTGGTGACGTAGCCCCAGTATTCATCTTTCTCAATCTCCCATAGCTCAGCAAACCAATCCAAAACCGCCACCTCAAATTTTTTAGAATGCAAACTGAGGTTACTTTCCTTAAATGGGTCACCAATATTATTGATATGGAAACGCAATAAAGGTGATAAATCCATCAAATGGTTGCAATTTTGGTTGATGTGATAACCTGAAAAAAATTATAAAATAAAAAGAAAAATCAAAGAATAATATGTGTGATATGATATAAATCTAATCATCTTAATTATAAAAAAATAAAAAAAAAATAAAAAAAAATATATATATATACACACACACACCTAAAAAATGGCTAGATCTTTCAGCGAGATGGCCATGAAATTGTGAGATAGTTTTGGCGATGCAACGTTGTTTGTCCACGGTCGTCGCAAATGCAAAATTTGTGTTATTCAGGCACAACGATGAGGCATCCATAATTGGATTCAAAATATATTGCTTGGATGTAAGCTAGATCATAAAAATACTTCTCTAGCTACCTAGATATATACTATTGAATATAGGAGATATTAAAATTATATTTGAATAGTTGATGATATATAATCTTTATGGTCTTCCCTTGTAATAATTATTAAATGATAAAATAGTTTTGACGGAGTGTTAACCAATTTTCACATAATTAATATGTTTGAATTTATAAAATTAAGGCAAGTTAGAAAGTTTTTTTTTTTTTTTCAATGT
>NW_012193060.1:300130-359333 GCF_000504015.1 Erythranthe guttata
CGATCTGTATAACTTGCTCTGCAAGCACTATGTTTGCAGTCTGATTTATTCTTGTTTTCCCCCCTTCAAAAGACGTTGAAGAGTCATTTAATGCCTTGTTCTTTTTTTTCTTTGACGTAACTGTTTGAGCGCACACAATATAAAACTAAATAAGTCTTTCTATTGCAAATAATATATTGCAAAAAAGAACAAAAAATAGCAAATTACAAACAATAACTGCACTTACAAACAAGGAATTCAATATGTAAACATGGAACTCCAAACAAGAAAATTTCAAATAGAAAATTTCAAGTAGAAAATTAAAAGTGCAACAAGCAACTGCAAACAAGAACATGATGGTTCGATTGCAAACAAATTGCAAACTGCAAAAAAATAACAAGCCACATGAACATCAACAAAATAAAGAAAACAAAGAACAACAAAATGCAAACCACCAGAACAATAAAAAAAAAAACATGATGGTTCAATAATGCACAGTAAAATGCAAATTTCAAATAGCAACACAAACGACAACAAATAAACAACAACAACCGACAGAAAAAAAAATGCAAACAATGTAAACAACACGGTAAACAACTATACAAAATATAAATCGAAACTTTTAAAATATGTGAATAATTACCTGAGATCGATGCTTCAATATCAAATTTTTTTTTGCCCGAATAAAAATACCAACATTAGGTCATTAAATCATCATCAAAACATCTTAAGAAAATGGGAGGAGTAAAAAGGAATTAATTACCCGGACGTTTACATTTCTGCAACATGTTATTTGCTACTGAGGTTCTCCGATTTGGCATTACGAGGCGATGAAGAACAAGAAACAAACAAATCTAGGGTTTTTTTTTTCAATTAAAAAGCGACAAAATAGCAACGGAACGATAAACAAACAACAAGCGAACATTATTTTTTGTTGTTTTCTGCTTTTGCATTTATGAGAAGATGAAAAAAAATTAAAATTGTAGTTAAGATTTGAAGATTTGCACATGTTCAAGATTTGCACATGTTCTTTTGGGAGAAAATATTAGGATTAAAACCTCTATACAGTGGACTATTATTTGTGAATTTTTATCTTTCATATTTTATTAAAGGTATTTTAGACGCAATAAAAATAGAGAATTAATAGTTAGATTTATACTCATAAAGTTTCTTATAGGAGGACCTATAGCAAATTGCCCCATATTTGTTTTTGAGGGGGATGGTGATGGTGTGGTGTGGCAACGGTGGGGTGACGATGGGGACCAAACCTAGAGTTTTTTTGGATAGATAGGGTGGAGGACGACGCAGGCGGAGGAAATTCGCGAAGGTTGGCAGATCTAGGGTTTTGATAGTTGGTTGAGTTAATCGACTACGTTTTGATAGTCAATTAAGGCTAATCGACTTCAATTTTTTTATTTATTTTTGGACAATGTTAACTTACCCAAAATTGCATTCTCTAGAACCAACTGGTTCTGCTCCAGACCCGTCAATCCATTTCACTATTTAAAATGAGATTTTCGAGGGCGGGTCATATGCAGATCTGGGAGAAATAATGGGAGTCAATATTTGGCAATGTTGTAATGGCAAGGTACGGGAAGATAAACACATGTGATATAGTTGAGAATGCTTGTGCGGGGAGGACCGCCGGAGTTTTTACTTCCCCAACATGAAAAACTATAGTAGACGACAAAGGAGAGGCAAAGTGGTTTCCCGATGAGAGCTGATTTTACAACTAAGATGGGTGGACATTTTTGTAATTTCCAAGCCTTGACTAAACAATGTCAAGCTTAAAAGTCAGAAAACTAACGACGATGGTCACAATGGGACTATTTTACAAGCGCAATGTGGATAAATTGATGTAATTAAGAGTAGAATGTTGTAAAGTGGCCATAATCCATAGTACAAAGCAGGAAATTGGAATTTGCCCTTAGAATTAGATAAAGTTTAAAAGATTTTGGGCAAATTACGCCACTCAGTGGTAAGATCAAATTATGAAAATATTCCGTCATGTTTGTGTAATAACAATCACCCCCTCAAATATGTATTATCTTACACGTCCAACCTTACGGTGTTAAATTTACCTAGGGGTGTTCATTCCGTCGGTAAACCGATCGAATCGAACCCAACGAAAACTCGGTACATGTCGATTACAGAACCGACAATTCGGTTCGATATTCAATTTTTTTTAATTATTTTATATATATTTGTATATTTAATATTAGTATTTTAATCTAAAATTAATTTTCAAAAATAAAAAATAAAAATAATTATTAAATATCTTTAATAAAATTTCAGTAATTCTATTATTTTATCGAACCGAACGGTAAACGATATGAAATTTTGGCCTACCAAAATTTCTGTATGGCACACCCCTGAATTTACCAACAATAAGAGTTTTTTGTAAAATAATATATAGTCGAAGGATGAATTTTCGTAATTTGTCCATATTTCAGGGATAGACCGTAATTTGCCCAAATATTTTAGATATCTATAGAATATTAGAGTAATAAAATTATAAAATACAAAAGAAAATTAGGAAACTTTACAAAAACTTTTAGAAAACTTTACAAAAACTTTTAGAAAACTTTACAAAACCCTTTATCTGGGCCCGGAATGTGGAGGGACCACCGTGGCCGAATCACTAGTTCACTACCATCAACCCTCCAATTTATAAACTAGGTTTCTCATCGTCCCTTCTACAGCGTCTTCTCTTCCCCACTTCCCAATCGCCCTCGTCTGTCAGTATTTTTAAAGTTCCAGCGGCGGAGGTGATGGCGGTGGCGGTGGCGGTGGCGGTGGTGGGAGAAAGTGTCGCCATTGATGAAGAGGTGGAATTTCATAACGCCATTGAGAGAGAATTTTATCAGCTTATTATTGAGCAGGCTGAAATCGAAACAGGCCATGAGAAATCACCAGCCGTTGATTTTGGAACGGTGAAAATCGATGATCTCAACGAAGGAAAGGATGGAAAATATGCAGAGAATGTAGGTAGTAAGATTGGGGAAGAAGTTACTGAGTTAGCGAGTTGTAATCGGAGTTGGATAATTAACTATCCGACGAGGCCTGATGCAGAGGATTGCTCGTTTTATATGAAATTTGGGTCTTGTAAATTTGGGCAGAGTTGCAAGTTTAATCATCCTCCGAGGAGAATGAATCAGGTCTGTATGCATACGTGGATTGTGCGTGATCATCGTATTTTGTTGATTGCATTTATCAATAATTAGATTTGAATTTGCAGGGTATCAAACAGAGAGAGTATCATAGGGACGAAAACTTCGAAAGGGTAGGGCAGGGTGAATGCAAGGTTAGTACTATCGTTGTTGTTTATTCGATCGCCCCTTTTAATTCATCGTAAAATAATGATTTAAGTTAGTACGCGCGGCAATTTGGATGTTCTTACTTCGAATTGTTTCGTTTTATCGTTTGCGCCCATGGCCAATATTTATTATAGATATATTTGATAATTACACGTGCCGTGTGAAAATAGGTGGTGTTTTCCGATGATATTCCATTTAAGTGAAAATTGCTATTTCATGTGATGTTTTTATCTGATGCGACGAATTAATTCTATGTAATGCAGTATTACCTGACGCCGGAGGGGTGCAAATACGGAAGGGACTGTAATTACTCTCACGGTTCACAAAAAACCGAGGAGTTCAACTTCTTGGGACTTCCAATTCGAAGGGTATAACATCTCTTCGTAATTTATAGTTTCGTAATTGCATATACAGTTAAACCTCTATAAATTAATAAGTCGGGACTAGGGAAATTCTATTAATTTAGTGAATTATTGAATTATCGAGTTAATAATTTAACACGTTTTCTCCGAGTCGGGACCGAGAGAAACTATTATTTAATCGAGGTTATTAATTTATCGAGTTTCTACTGTATATGGATTATGTTTACGTTTATAAAAGTGAGAATGGAATTTATTTAAGCTATGAGTATTGAGCTTTTAAATACTAAAAGGGTGGTTCTGCACAGGGAGAAAAAGAATGTCTCTACTACATGCGCACCGGGACCTGCAAATACGGGTCAAACTGCAGGTTTGACCATCCGGAACCTTCCGCTGTGGTTGGAGCTGACTCTTCTTCTGGATATGGCAACGGTGGCTCTCTTACATCAAAGCTCGTTTCCTCGTCATCTGTCTCTTCATGGTCTTCGCCGAGGGAATTCAACGCGACTTCTCCATTTACATCAGTAACCCCTCCAACCAAAGTCGTTGCTAGTTCGAATAGAGAGTGGGAAGGATATGAGGTAATTTATTGTTCTTCACATTAGCGTATGGATAATCATTGTTGATATTGTTCATTTACGTTCTTTACTTTACGTTCTATGCTGTGATTTTGCTTTGGGATAATGAAGAAAATACATGTGTTCTTTCTTGTTCAGGGAGAAAGAAAATATTCTCGGTATATAATCGATTAAATTAAAGCCTAAGAGATTGCCCAAAATTTGTGAAATAATTTTCTTAATTATATTTTTTTGATGATGTGTTTTACATCCACCTATTTTTTTTTTTTTTTTTTGCTATTTTTAGTGAAATACAGGTAATCAATAATTAAAAAGTTTATCGCCTCTGATAAAGTTTATCGGTTAATCTTTATATTGTGTCACAATCTTTTGTTTCTATATTAGGCAAGTGGTAGTTAAGTTTCAAATTAGATCAATTAATAAGTAAACGGTGAATCGTGTGCAATTTGGCTAAGTAGGGTGATATTTTTAGTAAGTTTCACCATGTGTCACGATTGTGTATAGTTTTCGAGAATTAATGGTACGACAGCAAAAGCAATTTGATTCAGTAAAAAATACCAAATTACTTCAATCTTGCATAACAGTGGTTACTTGTTTTATCTCAATCTGCATATGTAATCTTTCGGCTTTCCTACTTTTGAATTTGAAATAAGGTTGTGCTAGTAGTACATTTCTTACTTAAATACCTCCTATATTTCAGGAACTCGTATATAACTCATTATATGGTAAACGATAGGTTCAAGTTCAACTATTTTCAAGAATGCTATTTAATGTTATGCTATATAACATACATGCACTACGTTGAATGTGAAAACAGATGTCTGATTCCGATGCATAGTTAATTGTCCGACAAAATATTATATTATTTCTTTTTCGCACGAGTGTGCGTGTGTGTGCACTGAATGCTTATTCTGCTGCTGTCTTATCTGCTCTCTTTTCCCGTTTTTTTAACATGTTTGAGGCTGCAACTTATCCAACATCTGAGAGCGGCTTACCTGCACCACCAGCTTTTGCCGTAGAGAATCCACCGATTAATCTCTCTACGCCTTATCACTATCAGCAAAATATGGTGGTCGAAGAATACCCCGAACGCCCAGGTGAACCTGAATGCAATTTCTACCTAAAAACCGGAGACTGCAAATTCAAATCTAACTGCAAGTTTCATCATCCCAAAAGTCGTTTGTCAAACGCAAAGCCATACTCGTTACCTGTCAACAACAAAGGCCTCCCTCTTCGACCTGTAAGTTTGAATTTTCGGCATACTCGTATATTCTTCGCCAAACCATATATACATCTATGTGTATATATATTTAATCTCATGTGATGTTCTAGAACTTTCTTTGACCCTCATTATAATAATTTGCAGGATCAGCCCTTGTGTACATTCTATCACCGTTTTGGCATCTGCAAGTATGGACCTGCGTGTAGATTTGATCATCCGTTGGATTTTGCCAGCTTGCAAACGAATTTTCGTCGCCAAGTATATGGCAACTGAAAATTCGTCCGATCGGGGTTGTAAAGCGGGGAAAATGGAAACTGATTGAGCTTGAGAATAGCACAGAAGAATTCTCTAGTTTAAAACTTTACTCTTTAACATATTGATTGGTCTAGGATCTGAATTAATCAGAGATTTTGAACTTTCTAAAGGTTACTTTTGGCTGTCTTTGTTATTATCTGAGCTACTGTTTTCGAAGATTATTAATATTATTATTATTATTATTAATTTTCTTTTATATTATATTAAAAATTAGGATATAGCGGTTTGAAGTGTAGCTAAACTAGTTTCGTGTCGCATTCAACTGTTAATAATATGCTTGGTGTAGTTAGACATGACCACTGATACGGTTCTAATCGGAACCGAATTGTGGTCAACGGTTATAAACCGGAACCGGAACCAAAACCGAAAAACCGGTCCGGTTACGGTTCCCCGGATTTGGAACCAAGAACCGACGGTTAAACCGGCGGTTAGAACCACCGAACCGGTTTTAAAAATAAAAATAAAAATTAAAAATTGTAACGGTCGAATTTCTAGAAAAAGTTTTTTTTTTTTAAATTCCACGTGGCATCTTCCAGCGGTCGGGTTAAAGAAAACAAAATTGCAACGGTCATTTTATTCCGGACCGGTTCGGTTCCGGTTCTGAAACCGGTTCGAATTTGAATGGGTGGCTGGGATTATCTGATCGTTGGTGATGGACGGTCCATATCGAAAGATCACTTACAACAGTTTGTCAGATGTAAGAGGTTATCAACTGTTTAAAATAAGCCTAGTCAAATGGGCAATCACATACCACTTGATCTCATTACTATAGGCTCAAGCTCTTATACTATCGGACCTCATTACCATAAGCTCAAGCTCGATACTTGTATATGTTCTAGTTTCGGGTACATATTGGACTTATATCGAACAATATATAAATTACTTACTTTATAACTTTGCAGTCGAACGCGTTAAAAAAAAAAAAAAAAACTTCCGCAACCGAAGAGCATCAAAATTTAGAATATTCATGAAGAGGAAAATAAGATAAAAATCATAGTCACAAAATAAGATGAAAACCATAGCCTGATCCTTGAACCAAATGAAATTTAAAGTTGCAAATGTTGAATCCTTAAGTATTATATGAGAAAAATGCATCAGAGTTCACAATAAAGAAGCATAAAACGGATAGAAGTAAATTTAGATGTACTCATAGCTCTTTTTTAGATGTTGAGCCATACCACTAAAATAATTAATATCCTATTAATTTAATATTTAACTTAATCGGGCGGACCTTATTCGGGTTGAACCATAGTATGCTCAAACTCGACTCATAAGTGAATCGAGTTTAATAAAATGACTCAAACTCTGTCCGACTCACTAAAAATAAGGTTCGGTTAAACCTGGCTTAGTAGTTACCGATCATAATAATTATATTATTGTAGTGATAAGTTGTTTTAATTTAGAGTAAATTACAAGCACCCTCCAGAGGTATGGTCAAATTACAAAAACACCCCTCTTGTTTGGATAATTACAAGCACCCATCTCAACTCCTCAAATTTAGTGGAATTTTCGAGATTATATGGAATATTATCACTTTTGTACCCGTTTTATCCCATTCAAACTCTACATTATGAAGCAAGATGATCATAATATGTGATTTTTAGCTTGTATATATCAGTTTGTGGTGCATCAGAAACTGTATTTTTTACACAAAACGAGTACAAACTAGAGAACATTTCACGGAATCTAGATGACTATGTTGAATTTGGCACCATAAAGGTGGAGGTCTAAGAAAAAATCATAGTTGAGGGGGTAGATGTAATTATCTAAACAAGAGGGGGTTTTTGTAATTTGACCATACCTCAGGGGGTGTTTGTAATTTACCCTTTAATTTATAATCAACGTAAAACGTTCCTTGAGAAACCCAAAGTACATTCACCGGAGTGAGAATAAGAGAACAAGCTCCACAATTGATTTCACAGTCTTTATCTTCTCTTGATTAAAGAAAATAAAAAAGAAAGGAAAAAGAAAACACATTACCTTCTCATGTTATATTTAAGCGTAGATGACAAATAAGCACATAATAAGGAATTTAAATGCACATTGGTCCAGATAAAAAATAGTTTCGCAAATAAACTTATTTCCATGTCTTTAACTTCATAATTGGACCGAAAAAAAAAACTTCATAATTTAATTTTCATCAATTCCATCCATTATACTTTAACTTGATTATTATTGCACAATGACCACGGATTTGAACAAATATATCACATTAACCTTCCATTTTCATAATTTTTTGGAAAAATAGTTTTTTCAATGAAAACAATTTTTTTTCTGAATTTTTTTTCCGGCCAGATTTCTGCCTTTTTTGTCTCTCTAAATTACTGTGTTAACAACAAATTATTGTCTAAGCCAGTAATATTACTGTCCCAAACAGTAATATTACTGCATGAGACAATAATATTACGGTCGGAGACAACAAAATTACAGGCCAAGACGATAAAATTAATTAATACAGTAAAATTACAGTTTGAGGCAGTAATATTGCAGGTTAAGACAGTAATATTAATGAAAATAATATAATCCGAAGTCCGGCGATCAACGACGGCTAACCTATCGGAAAAAAAAATTCAGAAAAAATAATTTGTAAAATTTGGTTAAATTGGGGTATAAATCATGAAATTACCATTAAATTAGGGTTTCAAGGAGTTGAGGATAATTTTAATATATATAAAATAATTTTCTTTATTTGCAAATAAATTTAAATGAAATCGATTTATTTGTAAGAAAAAAAATAGCATGCCCATTTTTTATATCATGAGTTTATTTTCATTTTCCTTATCCCATTTTTAATGTTAGAGGACCATTGGTAGAAAACAACTCGTTTGATTTTATTTTTCATGTTTATTAGTATCACAGACAGAATCACAAACACCATATATATATATCCCACTTTATGTTTAAAAGAAAGGGTTTTTGTGAATAAGTCCCAACCAAATATGTTTATTGGGAAAATTACATTTATCGTCCTTATACTTTACTCACTTTTTCAAAATTGTCTCTAAATATTTTGGAGTTACAATAGTAGTCCTTAATCATGCCATTTTTTGACAGTATTGGTCCGCCGTTAATTTTTGCAGTTAAGTTGGATGGAAAATGACATGTGCCTCTCACATGCCTTCAATTTACAACACTACATGAAAAACAGATTTTTCATAATTAAAACTTGATTGAAATTCAAATTATATAAATTCCAAATAAACAAAATCGATATATATTGTTTTAAAATATTTTGAGAAATATTCTTTAAACAATTGAAATATTGTTTTAAAAAAAGGAAGGGTTAAATACAGTTTGCACCCCTAAAGTATATCCTCAGTAACACTTACCCCCTTAAAGTATCATTTGTAACACTTACTCCCTCAAGCACAATTTAATTTGCATTTTAAATTTTAATACCTTAAAAAAATATTTTATTGAAAGGAATAACTAAAAAGAATAATTAAATTATACAACTAAAAATATCTGTTGAAAAATACAATATTTTAAAATTAAAAAATATTATCTTGCGTTGGATATTTTTTTAATAAATAACATCTAATTGTTGTTGGACCAATTAATAAAAAATACTCTTATCGATAAATTTTAAGAAATCAATACATAACTAATAGAAATCTTAATTATTTCAATTTATTTTAGTTTATTAATTTTTTAAATATATTTTCACTCATTATTACCCAATATATATTATTTTTTAATTTTTTTTTTCAATAATTAATTGTAGTTACTTTTCAATTTTCTATGAACCGTTAATTATTAGATTCTTATGTTTATTATTTTTTTAAATTTTAAAATATAAAATAATTGATGTTGAGGGGGTAAGTGTTACAAATGATACTTTAAGGGGTAAGTGTTACATGAGCTATACTTCAGGGGTGCAAAGTCTATTTAGCCCAAAAAGGAAATATTGCTTTCAAAATCAAGATTTTCGGAATTCCAATGAAAACATTGTTTGAAAATAAAATAAAAATTCGATCCGAATAGGTGGGATAAGAAACCTCCATTTCAATTTTCACCCTAATTTACCAATGTAAAACTCGATAAATTGTTTCAAAATATTTTTAGAAGTATTGTCTAAAATAACAATATAATGTTTTAAAACCGGGATTTCTTGAATCCAAATGAAAATTATTGTTTTAAATAAAATAAAAATCTGATCGTAATAGGAGGAGTACGAAAACTTCGTTCCAATTTTCACCCTTATTTAATAATCTAAAACTCAATTGTTTTTCAAAGTAAATTCAGAAATATTGTTTAAAAAATCATAATATTGTCTAAAAAACTAGTATTGTGTTTTAAAATCGGAATTTTTTGAAATTGAATGAAAATATTATTTTAAAATAAAATAAAAAATCGATCAAATTAGGCAGCATAAGAAAACTCCTTTCCAATTTTCACCCATATTGAATGATTTAAAACTCAACATACTGTCTCACAATTGGGATTTTGGGAATTGACTAGAGGTGAAAAATGGAGATTTCTAATTCCCCAATTCCTATCGGGTTTTTTTATTTTGGTTGAAACTATAAATTTTAATTGAATTCCAAAAATGCCGATTTTGGAACAATATTTTAAATTTTAAACTATATTTTGATTTTGTAAACAATATTTCCGAACGAGTTGATTTTTTTGGAATTTACGTGATTTCGATTTTATATTAAATTTTAATTAAAAATAATAATTATAAAAAAATATGTTTTAACAAGACGCAATGCGTATTGTTAAAAGTCCATTTTCATGTAATGTTGTAAATTGAAGACATGTGAGAGGCACATGTCATTTTCCATCCAACTTAACTGCAAAAACTAACGGCGGACCAATTCTGTTAAAAAATGGCATGATTAAGGACTACTATTGTAACTCCAAATTATTTAGGGACAGTTTTGAAAAAGTAGGTAAAATATGAGAACGAAAAATGTAATTTTCCCTATGTTTATTATTTTAGGTTTAGGGACTATATCTCTTTTACCAATAAGCTCATCCTTTAATATTTATTATAAATAAATGAAACATTCATGTATATGCCAATATTACCCTCAACTATTTATACCCAATTCTTAATTGTAACCCCAATTTAATCAATTTTGTCTACAAAAATCCAATTTTGACCACAAAATTTCAATTTTGATTTTTTTTAGCAAACTTTAATATGCTCCAATTTCATCCTTAACTTAATTTTAATCTCAATTTGACCCCAAATTTCACAAATTATTCAATTTTGACCGAAATTTTTTTTTTCAGAAAAACAAAAATTCAAAATTTTTTTTTGCCGCCGAATTCCGGCGTTGACTTTTCAAATTTTCTTTTAGTTTTTTTTTTTCTTTCGGGATTTTTTCGCCGGTTTCCGGCGTTGATTTTTTTTTTTGTTTTTGTTTTGCTTTTTTGCTTTTTTCTTTTTTCTTTTCTTTTCTTCCGAATTTTTTCGCCGGTTTCCGGCGGTCTCCGACGTTGACTTTTTTTAGTGTTTTTTTAATTTTTTTTTTGTTTTGTTTGTTTTTTTTACGTCCGCCGCTAAACGTTGACCGTAATTGTGCTGTCACTGACAGTAAATTAACGTAATTATACTGTCAATGACAGTTAATTAACGTAATTGTACTGCCGTTGACAATACATTTATGTAATTGTGCTGCCGTTGACAGTAAATTAATGTAATATTATTATTTTTTATTTTTTATTTTTTTATTTTTTTTATTTTGTTTGATTTGTTGACAAGTCAACTTAGTTATATTACTGTCATTGATAGTAAAATAACTGTAAACACAATAATATTACTGTCAACAACATCAATATTATTATTTTTTTGGGTTTTTTGTTTTGTTTGAGTTATTCACGGAGTAATGTAATAATATTACTGTTTATTATTGTAATATTACTGTAAACACAATAATATTACTGTGGTTGACGGTTATTACTATTGTTATAGTAATATTGCTGTCAACTACATCAATATTATTATTTTGTTTGGATTTTTTGTTTGTTTGAGTTATTCACGGAGTAACGTAATAATATTACTGTCTATTATTGTAATATTACTGTGGTTGACGGTAATATTACTGTTGGTATAGTAATATTACTGTCACTCACAGTAATATTAATTCTTTTGGTTTTTTGTCTACTCGTGTCTTTTGTCTAAAATACCCTCCATAATATATTTTTTAACAATTCCATCCATTATACACATTGACCCCGGATTGGAACAAATATATAACCCCTATTTTCATAAACTTTTGAAAAAATATTTTTTTTCTTCAGAAAATAATTTTTTTTCTGAATTTGTTTTTCTGGCCAGATTCCGGCATTGGCCGGGCGGTCCTCCGACGTTGAATTTTTTTTTTAAACTTTTTTTTTGTGATTTTTTTTTCCGGCCGGTCAACTGCCGAACTCTAGCATTGGCCGGTCAAAATTGGTTCATTGGTGAAATTAGGCTAAATTGAGGTGTAAATCAGGAAATTGGAGTTGCATTAGTGTTTGAAGGAATTGGGGGTAATTTTGGTATATATAAAACGGTTTTCCTTCTTTGCAAATAAATTTGAATGAGCTAGAATTATTTAAAAAACAAAAAAGTTGGATGTCCCTTTTTTAATTAAGTGCCCTTGTCAATGGGTCCGTTTGCGATTTACCCTATAATCTAATGTAGATGGACCTATAGCAAATTGTTCCAAGAAAAAAATATACTATTTATTGTACAAACTCAAACTCTAAAAAAATCATCACCGCCACAGCTTGCTACCACCTATGACTACGTGAAATGCAAATAGCAAACTGAAAATTAGAATCTGCATTATTGAATTGCAAACAACAAACTACATATGGCTTCGCAAATTGCAAACATCAAACTAAAGAAAAAAAATCAACATCATCTAACTACATATAACAAAATAAAAATATGATATGCATCATCTAAATACAAACAATAACAACAAAAATGTAAAATTAAAAAGTAATACATATCATAAAAATGCAGCAACAATAAAATTGTAAAAAAATACTCCGCCAATGCAAAAATAGCAACTTGCCGTTTGCCAAAAAAAAAAAAAAAAAAAAAAAAAAAAAAGAAAAACTTAATGTTATAAATTGCAATTTGTAGTTTTTGTTTAATGTTGCAATTTGATTTTGACGTTTCAAATTTTTTTTGCTTGTTGAACCAAAATTAGTTAGAAAATAAAAACACAAATTATAAACTCACTATAGATATATATACAGAGATAGAAGCAAAAAACTCACTTTTTGCAAGCAAGGAGCGATTTATTTTTGTTATCCGCTTTTAACTCTTTCACCAAGAAATCATCTTATAGTTAAAGGTTCCTTCTTTATATATATATATATATATATATATATATATATATTTTTAATATTATCTATAACTTTTCGTCAATCCAAAAAAAAAAAAAAGAATTCGATAGGAAAGAAAAAAATATCGGAAATATACTGATAAAAGAAAATCGGAAAAGAAGGGAAAGAGACACAAGATAGAGAAGGTGAGAAATGTGAGATTGGAGAGAGAGGGGGAGTGATATATGAAATTGGTTTTCTTATTGATTGAAGGTGTTTATGTCTATGTACTAATTATTTTTATTTTATTTATACAACTTTTTTATATCAAAGGACCAATGCGTATATTTATTTAGCAACTAGGAATCCCACCTCTATAAGTACAGAATAAGGGTGTCTAGCCAATTTTCAATAAAGTAAAATGAAAAATTGTTTGGATTTATTTTTTCATGTTCTTTTTTATTTTCTTAATATTTTTAGGATAAACACTTGAACACATATTTTAATTAATAATATTTATATATTGTTTATGTATAAGTAATAATAGCTGAAAAAAGTTATATGCATATTTTCATTTGTTGTTTTAAAATGGACATAGATATGTATTTCATCGCAAACAAGAAAATAAAATAAATATATTTATTTCACATATCCAGGTAATGAAAATTGACAAGATTCAAGTTGGAAACATCATCAAAGAAATAATTCATAAATCGCATTCGAACAGTTGATGAATAAGGATTTCTGACAACGAATTGCAAACATTTTCAGACAAGCTTTGCCACTCATAGCAAAAACACATCATCAAATTCTGAAATTTACGTACTGAACATTAAATAAAAAGCTTTTATTGGTTGGAAGAACTAATGTGAAATTAATTTAGATTGTGACATTTGAAGAAGACATTTTTTGCTATATGCAATTGTAGCCACTCGACGTATAGATACGTGGTCACAAAGTATCTAAATGAGATGCTACGTACACTCAAAGATTGATTCGAAAACTAAAGAGACATCGAGCTCACATATGTAATAATGATGTCTACTGCAACATGCCAACATCTATGAGGTAGTTGATATGGTAGATGTTTGTCTGCCGACCTACGGAATAATTGAAAACACTAGAGATGGCATTACGGTTATTCTTCGCCGTTCAAGTCAGAAATTATAGTAATTATATGGGCAATTTATTATAGGTCCATTCACATTACAATTTATGTGAATAGATCCAAGTCAAAACTTCTATGTTTTAATAAATTAATTATATTTATTGTGGCGAAAATACTCTTAATCAAATCAAATCCCCCAAAATTACTCTACCAAATCAAACTCGTTCTTCCAAATTAATTCGTAAAAGAAAAAAATATTTTATTGTACAGACTCAGACTCTAAAAAAACCACTACTGCCGCAGCCGCCGCACCACCGACTATGACCCCGTGAAATGCAAATAGCAAACTGAAAATTAGAGTTTGCATTATTAAATTGCAAACAACAAACTAAAATTATAATTTGCAGTTTGCAAAAAAATGTACAGTTATAAATTGCAATTTTGATGTTTTTGGTTAATGCTACAATTCGATTGTGTCGTTTCATTTTTTGTTACGTTGTTTGTTGAACCAAAATCAATTAGTAAATCCAAACATAAATTATAAACTCATCACAGATAATTTCAGAGAGAGAGCGAGAGTCACTTTTTGCAAGCAATGATCGATTTATGTTCGTTGTATAAGCTTTTAACTCTTTCACCACGAAATCGTCTCATTATTTAAAACTCTCATTTTTTTCTTCTCTATAATATTTCTTCAGCCCAAAAAAGTAAATTTCGAAAGGAAAGAAAACCAATAGGAAAGATGCTGGTCGAGAAAGGGGGAGATGAAGAAGCGAATCAAATAATTTTTTTTAAAGGTGCTGATCGGGAAGAAATAAAATCGGAAAGAAAGAGAGAGACACGAGATTGAGAAGGAGAGAGATGAGAGGTTCCATATTAGGAGAAAGAGACGTGAGATTGAAGAGAGAGGAAGTGATATTTGAGATTTGTTTTCTTATTAATTGAGATTGTTATGTCTATGTACTAATTATTTTATTTTATTTATATTATTTTTTGGATCAAAGAATCTATCCATATATTCATCTATCAACTAGAATCTCCACCTATATAGTGACAAGAATACGGGGTGTATAGCCAATTTCCCCGAAAATATAGGCAAAAACTTCTAAATGGCCAAAATAACACATACTTTGAATATGTGAATGGTCGCATATTTATATGTCTTAGATTTTAAATAAAGGGCTATTTGATATAACAACACTATCATCGCCCCATCAACCGTTTTTTTTCCTTTCGTTTTTTAACCCCCTTTATCTATCAGGTATATTAATCGACTATGAAGCATATTAATCGACTATGATGAAGCATATTCGATTAAGGAACTGACTACTGAAAAAAAAAAACACAACTACATTAAAACAAAAATCAATATTGTTTTTACAAAAAAATAATATACTTGTAACTGATTTATACTAATCGGAATCAATACACAAAAATCCAAAAACGAATTAAAAACTGAAATCGAGTAACCTTAATTGACTACCAAAACAATCAATTAACACTTTAATCGAATATCAGATCATAGTCGATTAAATTAATCGACTATGATGAAGCATAGTCAATTAAGGGTCCACCCTGCGCGAATTTCTCTACATGCGCCGTCCTCATCCCAATCTACAAAAAAACCCTAGACCTGCTCTCCATCGTCACCACACCACCGCGGCCACATCACACCATCACTATCCCACACACCATTCAAACAAAAAACCTAAAAAAAATAAAATAGGAAAAGAAAATCGATCCACCCTTCTTCGTTTTCAAACAAAAGCACCCCACCACCACCTACACGGCGGTCTGAGGCAGTTTTGTACCTAAGGCCGCCGCTCAATACAACTAGCTTTTGTCCAAAACTTGGTAGAGCCGCCACATAATACATTCGAGTATACAAAAAGCAGACCCACCACCACCGTCATCATCTACCTCATCTCCGCCGCCGTCGTGGTCTCTTACAAGAATGTGGAGCTGCAATGTCTGGAGAAAAGAGAGAGAAAAGAAAAACAGAGAAAAGAGAAGAAACAAACGAGAAAAGAGATGAGATAAATAAAAAAATTGAGATTAGGGTTTTGGAAGAGTACATTGGACAACTAGTTGTAGATTTGGAATTATGAAAATAATATTTGGATAGAATATCAGCTACGAGAGTTTTCTCTAGATGGGGAAGTTCTTGCCAATTTTCCTTTAAATAATTGTTAAAAAATAACTAAATAATTTCTAATTAATTATTAAGCATTGATTAAAAAACTAATATATATTATAACTATTAAATAGATAACCAATGTCAACACTCAACAACATAAGTGTATCAAATATATGCCCACATGGTTATAACTCAACTGGTTACGAGGGTGATAAGTTAGTACAAAGATCGAATTCTGACAGCCGTAGTGTGGAAATTTCAACTCCAATGATGATTAATTTCTTATAGTCATCATGTCCTGTTCTACTACCCTAACGGACTGTTGAGTCACCAAGATATACATTCCTTCATCAAGTACTTATCGGGCCAAGAGATAGGGGTCTGTAAGCGAGGGATTTCGCTTTTACAAGTATATCAAATATATTGTCTAGATTGTACCATGCTTTATGTCTACCTCTCCAATAAACTATATACTATCGTTTTTATATACCTCTATTGTCGCCCATTGAATAGTTTATAGTTAGTAATATGTCATGTGGGGTGATTACTTGAACCGCATGCCTCCACACCAATGCATTACAACATGTGGCTCTGCCTACTCCCACATCTCTTATAGTCATTCATTTATGAATTAGTGTACAATCAACTTGGTCTCAATGAGCCACAAGAACTAACATTAAGTGAAACAACTCTGTCACCATAATATTCTTTGTAAAACTCTTCATTATCTCTAAATGTCTAAACATATCAGTTTTAGAGCCCGTTTGGCTAAGCTTATTTCAAACATTTTATAAGTTTCTATATCTGATAAGATGTTTCAGGAGCTGATAAGTTGTTAGATCTTATTTTAAAAATTATTTTTTAAGGTGTTTGGATATGTAGCTTATAAGTCACTTTTAGTTTTTATAAGTTGTTTAAGTGTTTGTAAATATAATGTCTACTCGCCATAATGTCAAAAAGTACATGATGCTCTTATAAGTGTTAAACTTATTTGAGACACTTATTTTTTTTTCCTAAAATATTATTATAATATTTACAAATTATTTTTTCAAATTAAAATGATAATATTTTTTTTTTATTTTGATATGACATTTGACTATTTTTAAAAAAAATATAAAATTAAGTATAATAGAATAGTTTTAATGAAACGTGTTTGCGAAAGTTTTAATTTTTTGCCCCATTAATATATTAATATTGAAAAGGTACGGTTCTTATTATATAAAAGAAATATAATTTATTATTGAGATATTAAAAACATTTGGGTATTTTTATATACATATAAAATATATATTTTTATTAGTATTCATGTAATATACCAAAATATTTGAGTATAATTTTGTATTTTGAGTGTCTCATTAAATAAGCAAATAAGATCTTAAAGAAAAAAATGTGAGGGTTTTTAAGAAATCTTATAAACTCCCTCACAACTTATTATTTTTCAAAAATAAGATATTTTTAAATTTTTTTACCAAACACCTTTTAACAACTTATAAACTCTTAAACATTTTATAAGATGTCTTTAGGAGTTTATAAGTTTAGTCAATGATGGGTCTGAAGGACATTCACAATTGCCTCTATTACATAGGATATGGTGGATACTCCGATCCCAATGACGGTTCTCTACTTGTTGTGGAGTACTTCGATTGGCCTCTCATTTCTTGCAGTACTAATGGTAATGGTCTGATCTCGATCCGCAAGATCGATTTAAAATCTTCTTCGACTTTACATGTGGTTTTGTCGTGCAATAATTTATAACCATGACTTAGGGCTCGTTTGACTAAGTTTATTTTAAACAGCTAATAAACTCTTACGTTTGATAAGATATTTTAAGAGCTGATAAGTTGTTACATACTTATATCTTATTTTTAGAATTAATTTGTAAAGTGTTTCGATAATGAGTTTATTTGCTATTTTTATCCATTATAAGATCTTAAAATAAAGGTGGGGCAGAGGTACTTATTAAAAAATATCTTATTTGCCCTCCGACAGCTTATTTATAAAAAAAATAAGATTTAAAAAAAAAAATACCAAACACTTTAGAAGAGCTTATAAACTTTTAAATATCTTATAAACTATTTTTAAGATCTTATAAGCTTAACCAAAAACCCTCTTACTTAATTCGCTCATTTTATTAACTCATTTCTAGAGTTAAAACAATTTGGCTATGACTAAATATTATCTATAATCAACTTATTCAAAGTTTCGGGTGTCTGAAAAAAGAAGCATATATAAAGGCGAAAAAAATTCAAAAAATGGCTTCACTGCCGACGGCCAACTAGGGAGTGGGGTGAACTTTCGAACAATAATGGGACACAAACGTGTAAATTTTATGTCCTCTTGAAGTTGATCCTTAATCCTCATCCGTTGAAATCATTATCGCCCGAAAATACTTAAAAAATGATTTTTTTTTTTTAATTTAGATTGATATTTGAGAGATCACATTTTATAGAGAGAATAGATAGGGTTGAGATAGTAGAAATACAAAAAAATAAAACGACAAATGACTCCTACAATAGGAATATCTAAGACACACTTCCTTTTTTTTTCCTTCGTGGATGTGAGCAAAATTTGCAAGGCAATATAATCAACAACATTCTAATTTCTCTGTCGAACTATACGTGCAAGCTCGTAGAATTGTCCAGCCAGTGATGCACATTCGCGCACCGGGCCGGCATTTTCAACTCCTTCGCAATTTGTATTCCTCGAACTTCTTGAATAGATATTATTGGATCACTCTCTACTTGAACATTTACTACTAATTAATGTTCATATGTAGTTGCCGCTAATAGGATATTGTGTGTAAGCGTTAGCCTGGGTATGGACTTCTATTGTATGTCATGGAGGCCCAAGTTGAGTCGAGTCATCAATTTCTCCGTGGTGGAGGCTGGAGATCGGGTCGAGCTATAATATCTCAAGCGTTGTTGGCGTTTAAATGTGTGTTGAATACACTATAAGACTAAAGTATGCGCCTTTTATAACACGGTTGACTGATAGCACTTGAAGCCTTACGAGTTGTATCAAAGCCAATTAGGGTCACCGGTTTGGTACATATAATTGGGAGCAATTGTTCAAGGTGAGATTGTTAGCCTAGGTATGTATGTGCTGCGATTCTCTGTCACAGAAGCTTGGGTCAGGTCGAGTCAACAGTTGCTCCGCTTGGCAGTGGGTTGAGCTATAGTCGAATGCCCTAGTTGCTAAGTGTGTGTTGAATGCATTATAGGGCTAAAGTATACACATTACCTAAGTGGTGGTAAGTGCTTAGTTCTAAAAATTAAGGATGTTTGCAAACTTAATGAAATTTTAAACAACTTATATACGAGAAAGGGTAAATTCCACTTTCCCCTTGTACTTTGACTCGATATCACTTTACCTCATTCTACTCGTGATTGCATCGATTTGCCTCCCCCCCGCCGTACTTGAAAAATTGTTTCAATATGGCCCTCGCCGTTAGTTTTCAGACATTTGACCTTAACACCGTTTGATCTAAGTCCAAAAATTACAAAAAAACTACCCCTCCCAGTTTATATAATTATTAATAAAATAAAATAAAATGTGGTTGGCGTCGTGGACTATGTTTTTTCTCGTTGTCTTGAATTTTTTATTATTATTTTTTTAATAATTATTAAGACTGGGAGATGTGATATTTTTGTAATTTCAGAGTTTAGATCAAACGGTGTTAATGTCAAATGTCTGACAACTAGCAGCGATGGTCATATTGAGACAATTTTTCAAGTACATGGGAGCAAATCGATGCAATCGAAAATAGAAGAAGTTAAAGTGATATCGAGCTAAAGTACAATAGAAAAAGTGGAATTTATTTTAAGAGAATATATTTCATATGTGCTTTTTATATTTTAACTTACAACAACTTATTTTAAAAAAAGCAGAAGCACTAAAAATATTTTTGAAGTGTTTGTAATATCAGCTTTTACAAACACTAAAATACTAGTAAAAGCTAGCATGGCGAGCACTATATAAAATACTTGTCTTGATAAACCTTAGCCAAAAGAGAATTAGGCATTAAATATATTGGGGAAGGGGTAAGGAATGAGGTGGAAGGAGTTTATTTCCTGCTCATTTGTATGTTGCCAAGTGGATATGTGCATATGACAATTCCATCCAACTTTATACGAAAATTTAACGGTCAATCAAAATTGTCAAAAATTTGTAAGTTTGAGGACTAAATTTGTAGCGACAAATATTTGATGATTAAAATCGTTTTAACTGATAAATATAGGGACCAAAACTATGATTATCCCAAATTAAATATTAATAAGGTTATAATATAATATCTTATAAAATACAAATAAAAAGCAAATATTTGAATTTAAATCTATTCTTGAACATTGCAAGCTTATATCATTAGATTCAGGATCTTCAACAATAACAATTAACATAAACAAAATAAAACACAAACTCATTTTGTTTTATTAAAAGCCCAACTTTTACTTTGAAATAAAAAGGTAAAAATAGATATGGATTTTCGCCACCAAAGTTTTTTTATTTATTTTATAATTATATTTTTAAAATCCATTGGGCCATAACTGAACCCGTAGTGAGAATCTTATTAATTAGGGTGCCTGGTTATATTCACCAGGTGTAGCATAGAATTTCCCAAGTTTGACCCACCTCCAAGGTTTGACCGACTCAGACAGTCCGGGACGCCTCGGATCGCCTAAAACTGCCTCACAGACCAACCCAATTATTCAAACTTTTACACCAAAATCGTAAAGGTTTGGAATCGCTTCCGCCTCGAAAACCGATTAATGGACCGCCTCGACCGATTTTTAGAACACTGGATAAATAATCTCTCGATTTTGAATCATTCTCATATGCTGAAATATGTTGGAGGCGGCGTACGGTGGATTTGAATTGGGAATAAGGCTTGCCAATTACGACTGGTGTTCGAGAGGCTGAAGTCAAAGTCTTTGAAAAAACATTCCAAATTCCAATTTCAAAATTTTTTATTTGATCTTAAAAAAAAAATTAACAAGATAGTAAAAAAATGTGGATTTGGCCATTTTGTTTGTTTGTTTAATAAAATGCACCATTTTGGGGGGCAAAGCCTGATTTAAAATTGATTCTGAGTTTAACGAGCCAAACCCGATCGGCAATGCAACAACTCACGGTTCGACGGGCCAGTCTTGTCCAGATTTACAAAAGTATTTTTTTGATGATTACATGATCTTCTCTAAGGTTAATGACTAATCTATATAATTAAACAAAAAAACTTACAAGATTTTTTGCAGGTCGTGTAAATTTCTCATACGTAGTTTTTTCTCGAGTGTTGCTATTTCCTCGTCCAGAAAATCTCATTTCACTACCGCATTTTTAATTTCTAAATTAATCTCATTTAAAAAGTCTAAATATGTCCTCAAAATGAATGACTCTAATTCTTGTTTCTTCTCAGTCTACTTCCATTTTCACCTCATCCGTCTATTTTCATTTACTTTAAATTTTCATGCAGGCAGTAAAACGTAAATACAAAACTCAGAATCTTTCATTCATTTTAATTCTTGGGGTAGAGATAAGAGATTAACTGGAGGGTGGAATTTGTTTTTTGAAGAAAATAAATAAATATTATTAGGCATGCTTAGCTAGGAAGGGATATGATCCCTCGATCGTTACAAAGTGAGCCCAATTGGATAGCTAACTCATGTGCCAAACGGTTACCCGAGCGCTACAAACGAAAAATCGCAAAATGCAAACGAAGAACGTCTTCATTGAAATTAGTAGCACTCTTCATTGACATTGATCAATATGCCTCCTTTAATTTCCTTGATTAATTTATCATTTTCTTTGTTAAAAGAATCGATTGAATCAACGGGAGAGAATTAAACGGATCAAATTGAAAATTATCTCTCAAATTTTCTTTTGGAAGTGAAAAATGATTATAATTCGAAAAAAAAAATAAAAAAAATTTGAAATTGAAAAGTCATATCGATTTTGAAAATTCGGAATTTTCCAATATTGTGGTACTACTATATTTTGGATAATTTTTGGAATAAATACAAAAAAAAAATGGATTTATTTTATAGGGATTATTAGTAAGAACCCTCACTTAAATGGATAAATGAGAATGGATCTCACCCCTTTTTCAATATTAATGAGACTCCCTAGTTTATTTAATTAAATAAATACTTAACAAAATTTATTATAATGTTCCTAATTTACCTTTTTTATCAGATAATATATTATTTCCTCTCTTCACTCAATCGCTAAAATTCATTCTCTATTATTTCACGATGTAAAAGAAAATATGGCTAGGACGGTGCAGGCGGCGGCGCCACCAAAACAAGGGCGAATATTGGCTTTTTCGATCTCCTCCTTTTCCTTATAAGGTGAGTGCAGATTTGCTGATGTTTGTTTGTTTTTTTTTTTTTTTTTTTTTTTTGTTTCTTCAATTTTGGGAACCATTCCTATAATCCTCGTGGAAAACTGCCTCCAGAAGCGCTGTAGTTGAATCAATCAACTCCGAGGAGGATAAAGAAACCTTGGGCTGCATCTTTATGGAGAATCGCGACCGCATACGTTGTTAATTAACAAAAACTTTGTTCGTTCTATATGGTGGCCATCAAAGGCGGTTGGATCGACTATGGCGGACACTTCGTTTTTTTTTGGTAATGGCTAATTCCACTCTACCTCCACCCTCGTCTCCATCGCCCGGATCTAGTGGCATCGCTCTGCTCTGCCGCAGCCATCATTTTAAATTTATTTTTCCAGAGTTGTTTTTGTTGATGGGTATCTTTTGCAGTAATATAGTTATGGTATTTTATCTATTTTTTTCGTTGTTCTGCTACTCTTTTAGTTTTTTCGATGTTGTTTTCGACATTTTTAGTTGATTTTCGATACAATCGAATTAAGAACATGACTTTAGGTTAGAATAGCAGACTCATTTTAGGTTTGAGATGTAATCTTCGTTGTGATTATGCAATTGAATTTAGTGTAATTCAGGTTGCTCGATTCATAATTTGATTTAAGTTTTATGTTTATAGTTGAATTGGGGTTTTCTTTTTATTTCTCTTTTTCAGTAAAATTTCGATTATTGCCGTTTCCTTGATGTAATTTTGCATGCATATGCAGGGCATTGCCAATGCTGTCAGGCCCTCAACAAGACTTAACGGAACAACAAGAAAAGATTGGATCTTTTTGCAAAGCGATTTTGTTGGATTTTATAGTAGATTGCGCTTGAATTTGGTCATTTTTTGGTAGTTGTTTTCGATACATTTAGTCGTTTTTGATATTTTTTTAATTGATTTTGTTAATTTGTAGTTGATTATGTTTTTGATAAGCCTGTAACTGTAAGTAACTATTTTTTGTAAACATAACTACTTTATGTCTTAGAGTTTTCAGTAATTTTATAGTTAATTATGGAAAAAAACTGAAAAAACTAAATATTTAAATAAAAAAATAAATGAAATTATAGTTGATTTTGGAAATATTGTAGTTGTTTTCGAAATTCTTTATAGTTGATCATGAAAAAAAAACAGAAAATTTAAAAAATATGAAAAAAAAATTATAATTTTTTTAATTAAAATTTATTATAATAATTTTTATTTTTGAAATAAAAAATAAAAAAAATGAAAATGAAAATTATATAAAAAAAATAAATGAACGGATCATGTGTAGACAATAGTGGTGAGGGTAAATGTGGAATACAAAAGATGGGTCTAGTACCAATAAGGAAAAAGTGAATGAATCCATCATTATTAAAAAAAAAAAACGAAATAGGGGGCTTCTTACTAATAACCCTTATCTTATAAAAATATATTTATCTACTTCAACTATAACGTTTTTATAAAAAAAAATATGAAATTTCCTTTTCTTTTTAGGGATTATTTTCCAACACATGTATTATTTATTGTATGAGGGTGGATACATCCACTTTTATGATATTAGTGAAACTCCATAAGTTGTTTAATTAAATAAATATTTTATATAATTATAAATGATATATCTATATTACCTTTACTTATAATCATAACCCTAACTATTTTTAACCCAACCACCTATTCGATTTCATAATTCATGTATGTTTCCTCCTTTATTTCTTCACTTTCTTGCTTCCCCACAAGCCGCCGCCATTTCCTCCCCGTCCACCTCCATCTGACGCCGCCTCTGTACCACCACCGTTGCCATCTTCGTCTTCCGCAACCAGAAGCCGCTACGTATCTCCCCGATGACAAAAAAAATTTGGACATAAAGTTTTTCTCTTTTGTTTTCATATTTGAGTGACGATTTAGATGATTCTTGTCAATATAGATCCGTTGATTGACAATAATCTCATTGATTTTAGAGAGAAGATTGACCCCTTGCTTCAAATCGTGAAGTTTTTCTCCCTTTTTTCTTCATGTTTTTATATTCTTTACGTTAGGGTTTCGCTGGAGAAGATGATGTTTTTATTTGTTTTCGTTCAACAATATAGTTGTTTTCATACAACAATATAATTGTTTTTGTACATCAATATAGTTAGATGTTTTCGTTATTTTCTAGTTGATTTTCATATTCTGCTATTTGTTTTAGTTGATTTAGCAAATAGTTGAATTTTGATAAATGAAACTTGTTCGAGATGCGTACATTAAATAATTAGTTAAGTTTACAATGCGAATAATATAATTAATATATATTTGATTTAATAGTCAAATTATTGTATAGTTATTTTAATACTAATTGTTTTAATAACAATTATTTTAACTAAAGAATAAAAATATAGTAAAAACTATATTTTAACAAATATATTAAAAAAAAACTTTAAAAAAAAAAGTGTTTTTTAAAAAAAATATTATTTTTTAAATAATAAATAAATAATGAAATTTAAAATTAAAATATTAAAACTGAAAAAGGTATCAAAGTAGGGGGTAATGTGTAACGAAAGGGGAAGGGTAAATTTGTAATAAAACAATGGATAAGTGTACCACTCCTTATTAAGCAAAAGTTGGAGGGGTTCTCATTTCTCACTAATAGCCCCTTCTTTTTAATAGCACTTTAATACTGTATACATAATTGGGCTTTTTGTGCATAAGTCCCCAACAAGGCATCTTTATTATTCTAGGTTTAGAGGCTATATCTCTTTCACCAATAAGTTCATCCCTTTAATATTTATTATCAATAAAGGAAACATTCATGTATATGACAATATTACATCCAACCATTTATACTCAATTCTTAATTGTAACCACAATTTAATCAATTTTGTCCACAAAAATCCAATTTTGTCTTTTTTTTTTCAAAATCTTTTTTTTTCCAACCAAGCATCTTTATTATTATTATTATTATTATTATTATTATTATTATTATTATTATTATTATTATTATTATTATTATTATTATTATTATTATTATTATTATTATTATTATTATTATTATTATTATTATTATTATTATTATTATTATTATTATTATTATTATTATTATTATTATTATTATTATTATTATTATTATTATTATTATTATTATTATTATTATTATTATTATTATTATTATTGATGCCACATATATAGGCGTTCTTCGAACACATTGGGCAAGTGGTTCAAGTTTGCATATTTAAAATATGGTCAATGTGCACTGATGGGTGGTAGTGGGCAATTAATTAGCCGGTAGATGAACGAGTACAAAATGCGCTCCTAACAAAGCAACATAAATCATATGTGATAATTCGTCAGTATATACGAGAGGGAAGAAAGTTGTACTTCCGCCATTAGATAATAGCACGACACCTGTATTGTATTTCGTAGCTATAACCAATCCCATTTATGGAAATGTCATCCATTTGTCTTCTCCACAATGTCCTTGGGGCCAATTACATCTTGGAATGTGTCTAATCACTTCCTTTTTTCCTACTTCATTTCTAGTGAACATGCCCGCGTACGTATCGAAACGTTCGTACATCTCAACAATTAAATATGTTCTCACTCGAGTCCATCTTTCTTGATCTCCATACACAGCTTATACACCACATGTACACCGACAATTTCCATCTGCAACGACATTAACATATAACACAATATCTCCTGCCATGAATACTGGAATGTAAGAATAGAAATTAAGTTATTTAATCGGATCCATCGGAACAATCGGATTAGCAGTAGACTCTTCACTTGATTTACCGCAACCATGACCATTCCCGAGATTGTGAACCAGATCGGTTACTTTCGAAGATGGGTTCCAGTAGAAGCAATTATTCGACCCCTAGAACCGGAAGACGATTTAACGTTTTCGTACTCTCATCCGGAGTTGTCTCTCTCGTCAAGTCATTCTTCGGTCGTCCCTTTAGTTGAGCAAATGTAGGCTCGGCCAAGTGGATGGTGCTTGGATTGATAGTGTTACTCATGTATTCAACAATAATTATTTGATTCATGTAATCATTTTCTAACACTTTACTCACCAATCTGAGAATCCGGGATTTCATTGATGATTCCCGATATTGCTATACTTCTGGTTCTTCAACATGCATCATACTCCAAAATGGTTGTAGCTCTGCCGCTATAAATATATCACGTTTCTGTATTTTTATAGCAATTTGACAAGCACATGGAAGTCCACGGGAACAACAAGCCAGATCTTGTACAGCTGGTTTACCGAGCTCATGATCCAACATATCTAATGCCTTATGTGTGATATTGCATATCAAACCTTGAAAAACTGGATACGTTGCTTTGTGCTTCCTGATTGTGCTAAATTTAGAAAATCTCGTCTTAATCCTGATTAGTTGAAGCTCAACCCCCGTATCAGGTTGATATTGCACGGTGTGAACAGCTCTGGTAGAAGCAGTAATCCAACATTTGAACGAACTGTGAGCCCTCTCTACCCTATTCGTAGTCATCAACAATTGCAAGATATAACTAAAACATCAACAATATAGTATTAAAAAGCAGAACTAAAAATCGGAAGTACCTGATGATCGACGTGTTCCCAAAATGCAATGTTTTATTAGTCCATGTCTTGACAATTTTTTCCTTGTAAATCAATCAAGTCTTGTTGAGGTATGCTATCGGTTTGGGACAACAATCATAGCGTCAAACCATTTGGTCGTACTTTTTGTAGTACTCTGCTTATGTTGTTGATTCCACTAGCTTTGTGCAATGTCTGCGTCGGAATAAGACCCCGTGTTTACTACTGTCTATAAACTTCGATGCTTATCTTTCGAATTCCTTTAGACACAAGAAATGTTCGTAACGTGGAAATATATCAGGCAATGCTTTCAAGAGTTCCAATTCCCTATCCGTCAAGATCACATCAGGTTCCAAACCTCCCAATGTACATCTCAGACAACTCAAAGGCCATGCATAGGTGTTTGCATTTTCATGAGACATGAAAGCAATAACAATTGTGAAATTGAAACCAACTAGAGTAACACCAATTATTTTCAAAAGTGGCATTTCATACCTACATCAAATATTTTGTACCTCAAAATCTAAATATCAAATGCAATCAGATTACAATATCTAAATACAAAACAAATGAAAATAAATTACATACATGTTGGTTTTGTAAGTACAGTCCATTAATATAACATGAGGAAATAATCACAAAAGTTTCATTGAAATAGGAGTGGCAAACATCGGATCATTCAGTATATCAACACCTTCATTACTTCAATGCCAATATTCATATCCACTTTGTTGAAGGCTATGCATGACTTGTTGTATCACTGTCTTCCCGGCCAAGTTGTCTTTTTTCATCTTGTCAAGTTGGCTGTAGACATGTTTAACGGACGTCGTTGTCTGCGGACTATACTTTCTTAATCGATCCATAATTAATGACGGCTTCACGTGGCTCCTTCTTAGTAATTTGACTACCTCGTACGGTTCTGTTGTTAAACGACTATCCGCACCTTGTCCTGTAGGATCGATATCGTCTTGTGATTGTGGATGCCATTTTTTAACGTCATTCGCCATAGACCATCATATCGATTTATGTTTTATATAAGCGAAACGTGCATCCACATTTCTTTGTTTCGAGGCTTCTCCAGATCGGTTCGTTTTTAATGTCCACACCCATATAAATGACATGTAATTACTACATAAATGTTTTTCTCACTTGAAGCTACTATTAATCGATGACCATAAGTAGCAGCGGTGTTTTTGGCCCATACCACTTATGATTTGCTTGTTTCAGCACAATATCAACATTGAAATAATGACCATGATCATCATACGGACGTGTTCTGAGGAACATCATAACACATGTTGGGATTTTCAAATTCCTTCTCAAATTCATCTGTCACATTCGTCTTCATTATCCTACCAAAGTATAAAAGTAATAATTAGTATTTTAATTCAAATATATATGAATTTAAAAAAAAAAACAATAAAAAAACATATGTTTTGTTCTACAAAGAACGGAACACTAGGGGTTTATTCACAAATATTATATATTTCGTTATTTTAATTTTATTTCTAAATAGGTATGTTTCATTCTAAAAAAATACCATAGGAGGGTTTTTAGATATTTACTATATTTTATTCACAAAAATTATTTATTTCTTTATTTTAATTTTTTTAATCAGAAAACTATAACTAACTTGACTGTACCAAATTTTATTGAAGAGTCTGCTTTAATTTTTATAAATATAATTTATTTCATTATTTGTACTTATTAATATGTAAAAAATAATTAAACATAAATTATAATTTCAGAAATATTTTTTTTAGTCATGTATACAAAAAAATCGATTTTGCTTAATCTTATAAATTTTATTCTATTTTTTATTATTCTTTAATATTTTTTTATTAGTAATTCAATTTAAAAAAAAAAATATTCAATTAAATAAAAAAGTGACACATGTAGTTGATGGCTTGGTTGGGGGGGATAGGAAGAGGCTGGGTCATTTAGAACAATTTTTTTGGGATTTGATTTTCTTTGCACGAATTTATAGCAATAAAGATAAATTGGGGCCAAATAAAAAAAGAATATAGGTAAGACTGGGGTAGAAGTAGGGTGAAAGTCGGATGGATCGGATTGGAATTAGCATTTTCGGAAAATTTCCAAAAAAATTCGTAAGTACAAAATCAATTCCAATTCCAATTCCAAAATTTTTGGAATCTAAAAATTCATTCCAATTCCAAAAGGCCCGGAAATTTCGGAATTTCGGAAAAAAATCGGAAATCACATAAGCTTTAAAATTTCAAAACTTAGCCGAAATTTTCTAAAATGTTCATATTTTTTAAAAAATAAGAGCATCCACGACGATAAAAGTAAAACTAATAACTACTAAATTTCAGTTCAAAAAAATAAATAAAAATAAACACAGCATAATATCCAATAAAACTTATAACAACAATTCATTATGTCAAAATCCTAAAACAAAACTTATAGGTGTATTTTTCGGAAAATAAGTATTATATAATATATACTATTTATAGGTGTATTTTTCGGAAAAAAATCGGAAATTTTCGGAATTAATTTCGGAATTAAATCGGATCAGAAATCGGAAATTCCAAATTTATTTTATATAATTCCAATTCCAATCCAAAAAAATCGGAAAATATCGGAAGTCGGACTGAAAAAAGTTGTTCCAAAATCAGAACTTTTCGGATCGGAACCAGCAGAAATTGGAAAATCCGTTCCAACTTGCACCCCTAGGTAGAAGTGCATGATCACATGCCTTATACGTGAGTTTTCCGTCCAAACTAACAGCAATTTCAAACGGTGGACGAAAATTGTAATAGAACTGATTATTTGAAGACCAATTACGTGCCCGAAAAAAGTTCAAGGACCAAAGTTGTAAAATATGTATAATATAGGAACCAAAACTATAATTATCTCTTGAAATTCTGACAGTCCACCTGAAATGCCACATAACATTAATATTATTTTACACGTTTTAAATACAATCAAAACTTACTTTCGAAATATAATTCTAAATATATATATTTTAAGCCTGAAACAATGACAATTTTTGTACAACTTTGGCAGAGCATTTATTCCAATATACAGTAAAAATGAAACCAAACTGAGTTCATTGATAAAAATTAAAATCATATCCAATTATTCAACTTGCAAAGTATATCTCCATGTTTGACGAAATATAGTTCTATTTGGAATAAAAACAATGACAAAATGATGAGAAAAATACTGAAATTGGATATATTGATGCATTTGAAATATGGTACTGGATACTTTTTTTTTTTTCTTTAATTTTACCGTTAATTTATATGGCACACATAATATATGGAAGTATCTAAAATATGTGTTCGACATTTTAGTAAAGGGTATTCAAATATAAGTGTACTAAAAAAGCATAACTAAAAATAGAAAAGAAATATCTATTGAAAAAGAATTACTCCTTCCGTATTCAAAATATAGAATTTTTTAGAGTATTTTTTAGGCTCGGTTTGTTACCACTTAATGAGCTTCTTAGTGGGCACTTATCTCTTAATCCATAAGCACGTGTGTGTGGTGTGTACTTCTTAATGGGACCGGTCAGATTTAATTTACTGAGTCCAAAATTCATTGCTTATTCATTCAGAAGGTGAAAAGAATGGAGTTTAGACGCATATAACCTTATACGAATTGATTATTCTCCTTTTTGCAAATATTGAAACTACAAAATGGCAAAATCAAGTTACCCATTAACCAATTTTATTTTATTTCACATAGTAATACACACAAACCCACACACATATTGATATGCCTAATTGGTCCAACCCAATGGGCCTACAAATTATTTATGTGACACCCCCTAGTATACGTATAGCAAACCGAGAGGGCTTGCCAGGCACGGAAGCTTGAAGGTATTATTTAAGTATTTGGGTATGTGGGTAATGGATTTAGAAAAACCGATTTCATACTATTACTATTTTCTTTGAGGTTCGGGATTTAAGGATGGAGACGGTTCCGGAAAATGATTCGGCGAAGTGATTTAGTGGGATGGTGGAGTATACGCCTAATTACCCAATAATTACGTAATATAGACTTCTATGTGGTGTCACCTTGATAAAACATAGGAAAAGAGTTAAAGTCCATAATTAAAACTACATATTAATAAATGGACCATAGTTTAACAAAAAGGGTCCACACTTGGAGAACATAGTCTCCTTTACCACGGATAATAATACACGTGAGCTACTATAGAAATCGTAATTGTCCTAAGGACAATGTACACAAAAGACAACACTACAAGCATTATAAGTAGATCCTCCATACGAACAAAAACCCGGAATCGTCCTCTCGAAACGTCGACTAGTCCAATCCGGTGGAGTGAGTAGTACTAGTACCTGCAAACGGAGAATATCTATATGAGCTAACAAAGCTCAGTAAGGTTATCGAAAGATAACAAGAATTTAAAAATATAGTTATACTACATATACTATATAATAATGGCACAAGTACCACAACAATTAACACAATTTACATTCTAGTACGTATAGTTCATTAACATAAGAAATCTTTATTTTTATCGGATCCGATGAGAAATCAACTTCTTTACTTAGAACACGAGAAAATTATTCTGAGCCCGTTTTGGTGGAATCAAACCACCCAACTATAGTATCTATGGTTGGAATACCGGCCCCCCCGTATCCTTTCTCATCTTTTCTAAGTATTCCATTAATTCCCCAATTTATTTCATTTAATTACAAAATGGCACGGCCGAAGTATTAAGAATTTCGGTTGAGTACATAAAGTTATCAATATTCCACAATAGCCCATAAGAAAAGTCACAAAACATCACAAATATCAATCAAGTGACAATTAAACACATATTTCACAAAAGACTAACCATGATCAAATTGTGAATTCACACATATTTATCCAAGAATATGACACACACTTAGTGAGGATCAACTTATCCTCTATCTTTCCTTAAGTTACCTAATATCAATTAAAATTCAAGATCAAGGGACCATATTAGGTTTCGGGTTTTCAGCACAACACCCCTGAACTTCCGAAAATTACGGTTCTTCCCCCAAGGTTCAAGACTCACACATGCAAGATACCCTAAAGTTCAAAAATTCATACTTTCATGAAAATCGACCCTTAACTTACTTAAATTTCAGATTAATGCAGAAAACTCAGTTGAAATTGATTTGATGTAAAACTTTCGGAATTTACATAATTCACCCTAGTTTCTCTAGATTTAGACATGCAAGACCTCTAAAACGCACAACTTCCCTTTTCTAGTGAGACCCCTTTAAAACTGAATTTTACACTTTACTAATTGCTGGAAAACAGACCTGGAAGTTAATTTGAAACCAATTTCTCGAAAATTACAGATTTACCCCAAAACTATACCAATTTACACATGCAACCCACTATGATTTCAAAATCCACCTTTTCATGAAAGATCCCCAAAAATTCGAAACCTTTATTCAAAATATGCAGAAACGGAATTAAGATCTTAATGCATGCAATAACTTTGAAAGTTCCATTTTCCACCACAAAACTTTTAGATCTATACATATAAGGCCACTAGAAGTTCAAAAAATTACTCTTTTCTTAAAAACCCTTCTCAAGCTGAAATTTTAGTTCACAAATGTTAAAAACCAGTTTTGAAAACTTATATGAGACTGACTTTTCACAAATTACAGATCTGACCCGAAAGTATGCCGATTTACACATGCAACCCCAAAACTTTTTCAATTTCAATCTTTTTCACAATTCTTCGAAAGAACCGAAACATTTATGAAGGAAATCAACTCAATATACCATTTAAGACCTCTGATCATACATGCAATAACATAAATCATATGAACTAACAAAAAGGAACAAGCAAATACAAGAATCAACATAAAACAAGAATTAGGGGTGTCTTTTAATTAATTTCGAAATTTGTTCTTGATACTTTGATACCTCCATTTGCAGCAAGGATTTCGATTCCTTACCTTAAAAATAGAAAAGAAATAAAGGCTAGATGAAAAGGGAAAGGTTCTTGGGAGCCTTCAAGGAAAAACCGAAAGTTAGAAAGGGAAAACAAAGGAGAAGAAGAAGTGGGAGAACTTGAAAATGGCGGAGTCTTACCTTCTTCAAGCTTGCAGATTTAACCAAGCTACCTTAATGTGGAAAGATACCGTGTAGATTTCTAGGTGAGAAGTGTTTTCATTTGTGAAGGGGCACCATGTATTTATAGTGTTCTTGGAGTATTCTAGAGCAAGGGTGAGATAGGGAATTCTCATCTTGGCTTGAGAAATATCTTGTTGATTTGGAGAAGGGTTCAAGCTTGGTGGTGTTGATGGCAATGGTGGCTTCGGTGGTTGGAGAAAGAAAGAAACAATGGAGGGAGAGGGGAATATGTGGCAGCCGAAATGGGGAGGGGAGAAGGGACTCTTGGCCTTCTTAAGTGGGCATGCTTGACATGGAGTGTAGGAATGGTTTAGTAGGGGTTAGGCTAGGCTTTAGGATAATCATTTTAATTTCAAATTATTTAATAATCCACCCCTAATTACACACACACACATACACGGCACACACATACACATATATATATATTATATATTATGATAATTCCTAATATGCATGCATAATTACCGAAACACATAGGCACATAAGGTCACGTAGATAAATTTGATATCTAATAATTCGGATATCAAAAATTCACGTATAGCCCTAATTTCTTGTAAAATCTAGCATTTACGTTACTAGAGGTTTTTCGGTTTTGAAATTATCGTGTCGTGAACACGTGGGGTGTTACAATCTTCCCCCCTTAAAAATTTTGTCCCCAAAATTTGTTACCTGTCCCGAATAATTCGGGATGGAGACTTCTCATTTCTGATTCGCGTTCCCATGTAGCTTCTTCGGGTGTGTGGTTGTGCCACTGCACTTTGACTAGGTGAATCTCGCGGTTTCGGAGTGTCTTGGTTTTGGAGTCGAGAATTCGGAGGGGTTTTTCTTCGTAGGAAAGGTTTGGGTTTAGCTCAATAGGTTCGGCCTTGAGAACGTGTTCGGGGCTGGGAATGTATTTACGAAGCATGGAGACGTGGAATACGTTATGGATTCGGGATAGGTTAGGCGGAAGTGCTAGACGGTAAGCGCGATTGCCTATTCTTTCGAGTATTTCGAACGGTCCGATATATCGTGGGGATAATTTGCCTCGGTTTCCGAATCGCAAAATTCCTTTAAAAGGGGCTACTTTTAGGAATACTAAACTTCCGACTTCGAATTCCAAATCTCGCCTCCTATTATTAGCGTAGCTTTGTTGTCGGTTTTGGGCAACTCGCATATTTTCTCGGATGTCTCGAACTAGATTCACCGTTTGTTGAACTAAGTCGGGTCCGAGAAGTTTTCTCTCTCCAACTTCATCCCAGTAAAGGGGAGATCGGCACTTGCGTCCATAAAGTGCTTCGTAGGGCGCCATTCCGATTGATGATTGAAAGCTATTATTATACGCAAATTCGATCAACGGTAGTCGAGATTCCCAGTTGCCTCCAAAGTCGAGTATACAGGCTCGAAGTAGGTCCTCAAGGGTTTTAATCGTGCGTTCCGACTGGCCATCGGTTTGGGGATGAAAGGCTGTGCTGAATGATAACTTGGTTCCAAGAGTTCCGTGCAAACTCTTCCAGAACCTTGAGGTGAACCGTGGGTCTCGATCCGAAATAATAGCCGTCGGAATTCCGTGGAGTCGGACGATTTCTCGCATATAGAGTTCTGCGAGTCTATCTAGGCTAAACGTCTTGCGGATTGGAAGAAAATGGGCTGATTTGGTTAGCCGATCGATGATTACCCAAATCGAGTCGGATCCGCGCTGGGTCTTTGGGAATCCTTGAACAAAGTCCATCGTTATTACTTCCCATTTCCATTCGGGAATTTGGTTCGATTGAAGTAATCCTCCGGGTCGTTGGTGTTCGGTCTTGATTTGTTGGCAGGTGAGGCATTGAGCAACGAATCGAGCTATATCATTTTTCATTTTCGGCCACCAATATAGTTTCTTCAGGTCTTGGTACATTTTGGTTGAGCCGGGGTGACATGTATATGTGGTTTGATGTGCCTCGGCTAATATGAGTCGTTTAATTTCGGCATCGTCGGGAATGCAAGTGCGGTTTTGGAATAGAAGAATTCCGTCTTTGGAAATTCGGAAATTAGGGTTTGCTTCGAGATTTGTGCGAATTTTCTGAAGTTGGGGGTCCTGATCTTGAGTTGTCCTCACGCGGTCTCGGAAATCTGATTCAACTACTAGGGCGTTCATTGATTTCCGGCTAAGAGCATCTGCTACGACATTCGCCTTCCCGGGGTGATATAGGAATTCGCAGTCATAGTCTTTAACCAGATCGAGCCATCTTCGCTGCCTCATGTTTAATTCCTTCTGTGTGAAGAAATACTTCAGGCTTTTGTGGTCGGTGTAAACGGTGCACTTATCGCCGTATAGGTAGTGACGCCAGATTTTAAGTGCAAAGACTACTGCTGCGAGCTCCAGATCGTGAGTTGGGTAATTTTTCTCGTATTCCTTGAGCTGGCGGGACGCGTAAGCTATCACTTTTCCGTTTTGCATGAGTACGGCACCTAGTCCGAGTTTGGATGCGTCGCTGTAAATCACAAATCCCCCCGATCCCGTTGGTAGTGACAGAATTGGAGCGGTGGTCAAACGCTTCTTTAGTTCTTGGAAACTAGCCTCGCGGTCTGGGGTCCACTGGTAAGTGACTCCTTTCTTCGTGAGTTGCGTGAGGGGTGATGCGATTTTTGAAAAATCTTGAACGAACTTGCGATAGTATCCGGCTAAACCAAGGAAACTCCGTATTTCTCTTACGTTCCTTGGGGTTGGCCATGTTGAGATTGCTTCTATTTTGCTGGGGTCAACAGAAAGTCCTTCGGCGGAGATGATGTGGCCAAGGAAAGTGACTCGGGATAGCCAAAATTCACATTTACTGAACTTGGCGTAGAGCTGATGATCTTGGAGTGTTTGGAGTACTATTCGCAATTGAGAGGCATGTTCTTCTTGGGTCTTGGAGTATATAAGAATATCATCGATAAAGACGATGACAAACTTGTCGAGGTACTGATGAAAAACTCGGTTCATAAGGTCCATGAAAGCGGCTGGTGCGTTGGTTAACCCGAACGGCATTACTACGAATTCATAATGGCCGTACCGAGTTCGGAAAGCCGTCTTCGGAATGTCTGTTTCTTTGACTTTCAGCTGGTGGTAACCTGACCGGAGGTCGATTTTGGAGAAGACGGACGACCCTTGAAGTTGGTCAAATAGATCGTCGATGCGGGGTAGCGGATATTTATTCTTTATGGTCACCTTATTCAGCTCTCGATAGTCGATGCAAAGGCGGAAAGATCCGTCTTTCTTCTTAACGAATAGTACCGGGGCTCCCCATGGAGAGTGACTGGGGCGGATGTAACCCTTATCGAGTAACTCTTGAACTTGATTCTTCAATTCTTTGAGTTCCACAGGAGCCATGCGGTACGGAGCCTTTGAGATTGGTTCTGTTCCCGGAATAAGATGAATTTCGAATTCGATTTCGCGATCAGGCGGTAGCCCGGGTAGATCATCGGGGAAAACGTCGGGAAATTCTTGGACAACGGGAAGTTCGGACATCACCGGTGGAGGTTTTGAGCTAGTCTCCAGAAGGTCGACTAAGTAGCCGATATGTCCTTTGTTGATGAGTTTGGTGGCTTTGATTGCGGATATTATGGGAATTAGAATCTCGGCGTCGCTTTGAAATTCTAATAGGGTGTGATTTGGAAGAGAAAAGCTTACGGTCTTCAGGGCGCAGTTGATTTGAGCCTTGAATTTGGTCAACCAATCCATTCCCATTATGAGGTCGAAGTTTTCGATTGCTAGCACGATGAGGTCGAACCTCATGGGTTGAGATTTAATTTGGATAGGGCAATCCTTCACTACCTTGTTAGTGATCATTTCCTCGCCCGAGGGCATAGAGATGCGATATTCATGGCTTACTTGAGTTGGTAGTAGGTCAAGACGTACGCACGCATCGGAGGAAATAAAGGAATGTGTAGAGCCGGAATCGATCAAAGCATACACGGGTTTTCCAAGAATAATAACGGTACCTGCGATCATTGTCGGGTCTTGACGCGCTTGCTCTCGGGTCATGGCAAATGTGCGGCCTGGGACTCGAGTTTGGGCGTTGGGGCAGTCTCTCGCCTTATGGCCGGGCTTTTTGCATCGAAAGCACAGCTCGGTATCTCTTACGCAGATCCCAAAGTGAGCCTTTCCGCAGTTCGAGCAGGTTGGCTTGGTTGTTGATGCTGTTGGTTTAGGGTTCGAATCCTGGACCTTCTTTCCCTTGAACTTGTGATTTCCAAAGTTGGCCTTCTTCCAAGGTCGTGGCGTGGGTGGTTGGGGTCGCTTCCCTTGCTGAATTTCACTTTCGTCTTGAGCGGCTGTTAGTGCCTTGTCCACCATTTGGCGAAAGGTAGTGGCGTCGGACATGCGGATATCCCTTCGGATTTCAGGTTGTAGCCCCCTTGTGAAGTGATTTTTCTTTTCTTCGGCGTCCTTGGCGATGAATGGGGCGTACAAGCACCCTCGCTCGAATAACCGAACGTATTCTGTCATGGTAAGATTCCCTTGGCGAAGCTCCAAGAATTCCTTGAGTTTGTTGGCCCGGACGTCCTTGGAAAAGTATTTCTCGAAGAACTGGACTTTGAATGCTTCCCATGACAAGTTCTCGAGTTCAACACCTTCCTTAGCTCCTTCCCACCAGTTCCGGGCTTCGTTGCGAAGTAGAAAGAGGGCACAGTGCACTCGTTCACGGTCATTCATTTGCATGTAATCAAAGATCACCTCCAAGGATTTGATCCACTCCTCGGCTACGACCGGGTCGGGATCACCGTGGAACTCAGAGGGCTTCATGCGAAGGAATCGTTCGTACAGACTTTGGGGATTTGGTTGAGGCGTAGGTGGGGCTTGTCGGCTTTGAAGGAGTTGTTGAATTTGATCGTGATGATTCTGCGCTTGCTCGCGGATAAGGTTGGAAAGACCGAGAATAACGTTAGCGGTGTTATTTGTGGCGGCGGTGTTCCGAGATGGTCTTCCTGCCATATCTTAGTATGTGTGTTGCAAAATATTTTTAGAACAACAGAAAATATAACATAAGTATGCAAATAATTACCGGACTGACTGAGTCTTCTCGCTTCGAGGCTTCCGAATTCCGGTTTGATGCTCGTATAAAGTTTCTACAAATTTTGCTCTGATACCATGTCTGTGACACCCCCTAGTATACGTATAGCAAACCGAGAGGGCTTGCCAGGCACGGAAGCTTGAAGGTATTATTTAAGTATTTGGGTATGTGGGTAATGGATTTAGAAAAACCGATTTCATACTATTACTATTTTCTTTGAGGTTCGGGATTTAAGGATGGAGACGGTTCCGGAAAATGATTCGGCGAAGTGATTTAGTGGGATGGTGGAGTATACGCCTAATTACCCAATAATTACGTAATATAGACTTCTATGTGGTGTCACCTTGATAAAACATAGGAAAAGAGTTAAAGTCCATAATTAAAACTACATATTAATAAATGGACCATAGTTTAACAAAAAGGGTCCACACTTGGAGAACATAGTCTCCTTTACCACGGATAATAATACACGTGAGCTACTATAGAAATCGTAATTGTCCTAAGGACAATGTACACAAAAGACAACACTACAAGCATTATAAGTAGATCCTCCATACGAACAAAAACCCGGAATCGTCCTCTCGAAACGTCGACTAGTCCAATCCGGTGGAGTGAGTAGTACTAGTACCTGCAAACGGAGAATATCTATATGAGCTAACAAAGCTCAGTAAGGTTATCGAAAGATAACAAGAATTTAAAAATATAGTTGTACTACATATACTATATAATAATAGCACAAGTACCACAACAATTAACACAATTTACATTCTAGTACGTATAGTTCATTAACATAAGAAATCTTTATTTTTATCGGATCCGATGAGAAATCAACTTCTTTACTTAGTTACTTAGAACACGAGAAAATTATTCTGAGCCCGTTTTGGTGGAATCAAACCACCCAACTATAGTATCTATGGTTGGAATACCGTATCCTTTCTCATCTTTTCTAAGTATTCCATTAATTCCCCAATTTATTTCATTTAATTACAAAATGGCACGGCCGAAGTATGAAGTATTAAGAATTTCGGTTGAGTACATAAAGTTATCAATATTCCACAATAGCCCATAAGAAAAGTCACAAAACATCACAAATATCAATCAAGTGACAATTAAACACATATTTCACAAAAGACTAACCATGATCAAATTGTGAATTCACACATATTTATCCAAGAATATGACACACACTTAGTGAGGATCAACTTATCCTCTATCTTTCCTTAAGTTACCTAATATCAATTAAAATTCAAGATCAAGGGACCATATTAGGTTTCGGGTTTTCAGCACAACACCCCTGAACTTCCGAAAATTACGGTTCTTCCCCCAAGGTTCAAGACTCACACATGCAAGATACCCTAAAGTTCAAAAATTCATACTTTCATGAAAATCGACCCTTAACTTACTTAAATTTCAGATTAATGCAGAAAACTCAGTTGAAATTGATTTGATGTAAAACTTTCGGAATTTACATAATTCACCCTAGTTTCTCTAGATTTAGACATGCAAGACCTCTAAAACGCACAACTTCCCTTTTCTAGTGAGACCCCTTTAAAACTGAATTTTACACTTTACTAATTGCTGGAAAACAGACCTGGAAGTTAATTTGAAACCAATTTCTCGAAAATTACAGATTTACCCCAAAACTATACCAATTTACACATGCAACCCACTATGATTTCAAAATCCACCTTTTCATGAAAGATCCCCAAAAATTCGAAACCTTTATTCAAAATATGCAGAAACGGAATTAAGATCTTAATGCATGCAATAACTTTGAAAGTTCCATTTTCCACCACAAAACTTTTAGATCTATACATATAAGGCCACTAGAAGTTCAAAAAATTACTCTTTTCTTAAAAACCCTTCTCAAGCTGAAATTTTAGTTCACAAATGTTAAAAACCAGTTTTGAAAACTTATATGAGACTGACTTTTCACAAATTACAGATCTGACCCGAAAGTATGCCGATTTACACATGCAACCCCAAAACTTTTTTCAATTTCAATCTTTTTCACAATTCTTCGAAAGAACCGAAACATTTATGAAGGAAATCAACTCAATATACCATTTAAGACCTCTGATCATACATGCAATAACATAAATCATATGAACTAACAAAAAGGAACAAGCAAATACAAGAATCAACATAAAACAAGAATTAGGGGTGTCTTTTAATTAATTTCGAAATTTGTTCTTGATACTTTGATACCTCCATTTGCAGCAAGGATTTCGATTCCTTACCTTAAAAATAGAAAAGAAATAAGGGCTAGATGAAAAGGGGAAAGGTTCTTGGGAGCCTTCAAGGAAAAACCGAAAGTTAGAAAGGGAAAACAAAGAAGAAGAAGAAGTGGGAGAACTTGAAAATGGCGGAGTCTTACCTTCTTCAAGCTTGCAGATTTAACCAAGCTACCTTAATGTGGAAAGATACCGTGTAGATTTCTAGGTGAGAAGTGTTTTCATTTGTGAAGGGGCACCATGTATTTATAGTGTTCTTGGAGTATTCTAGAGCAAGGGTGAGATAGGGAATTCTCATCTTGGCTTGAGAAATATCTTGTTGATTTGGAGAAGGGTTCAAGCTTGGTGGTGTTGATGGCAATGGTGGCTTCGGTGGTTGGAGAAAGAAAGAAACAATGGAGGGAGAGGGGAATATGTGGCAGCCGAAATGGGGAGGGGAGAAGGGACTCTTGGCCTTCTTAAGTGGGCATGCTTGACATGGAGTGTAGGAATGGTTTAGTAGGGGTTAGGCTAGGCTTTAGGATAATCATTTTAATTTCAAATTATTTAATAATCCACCCCTAATTACACACACACACATACACGGCACACACATACACATATATATATATTATATATTATGATAATTCCTAATATGCATGCATAATTACCGAAACACATAGGCACATAAGGTCACGTAGATAAATTTGATATCTAATAATTCGGATATCAAAAATTCACGTATAGCCCTAATTTTTTGTAAAATCTAGCATTTACGTTACTAGAGGTTTTTCGGTTTAGAAGTTATCGTGTTGTGAACACGTGGGGTGTTACAATTTATCTACTGGGACACGAGCCCAATATCGAAGACCACTATCACCTTCAAGTAAGGTTTGGGCCCGACAATCTCAACTAAGCTATAAATAAAGGTTTGAACTCATTCTTTCAGGTACGTCCTATTAACTGAGCAATACTACAACTGTATTCTCTAGACTATTTTCACTATCCACACGTCTGACTTGAGCGTCGGAGGGGTTTCCGCCGGATCAACCCCCGGCTTAGTCCATGTGTGCTCATTTTGCAGGGACCTCAGGATCATCAAGTTGTCAAGCTACTGATCCGCCTTGCTCTCCCAACTCGTTTTCTACACTACATCAGGTGATCTAACTAATTAACATCATCATTTTGGCGCTGTTTGTGGGAACGATGCAAACCAGATCACATAGCCAACAAAATCCTCTTGAGGCGTCTGCTCGGAGAGAAAATGACACAGCTAACAACCTCTCGATCCGTGGAGGCTCTGGCTTTCCACCTCCTCCACGCGCCGCGGATCCGCCTCGCGAGGTTCAGGTGATCCCCCCTCGGGACCCACCACTCGCCGATCCACCACTCCCTGCCCCTCGAACGGTTCAAATAACCGAGGATGCGCTCCAACGCATGATAGCAGAAGCTTCAACTCGCGCTGCTACAGAGGCCGTGACCCAATATATCGCCACGATGGGAGCAAATGCTCCCAACGCGATACCAGCACCTGCTCCACATGTGGAGCCACCTATGGCACCACCGCCAGTCCAGAACCAAATAAGTGTCTCCTCCTCTACCTCGGACCCACAGTCCCGAATGCAACAATCTACTCATCGCCAAGATGCACGAACTGAGCGACGAGACCCACGTTGACCTTCAAGAGGCAACACCTCTCACCAACGAGCTCCTCCACACAATGATGGAGAGGATGAAATTAGCAGTCAGGTATCTCGCTCAAATCACATTCCCCACATAGGTAATCCATTGGTGCAAGGACAATACCTCCAATAAGACACAATCCTTCCACTGTCGCAATAATCAATGAGATACTACCCCAACGAGTAAAGGTCTCGAGTCTACCGCAGTTCGATGGAACTGGTGACCCACAGGAGCACCTTGAAAAATTCTACGCCATGGCAGATCTTTATGGCCCAACTGATGCGGCAATGTGCAAGATGTTTCGCATAACGCTCTTTGAACGAGCATTGAGCTGCAACTCCTTGCCCACTAGGTCAATTGAAGCTCTCTCATAACTAACAGATCGCTTCACCCACCATTTCGCTATCAACAAAGAGTACGTAAAGACTCCCGCGTACCTCTTCACTATCACCTAGAGAGAGGGCGAGACCCTCCGCAACTACATTCAACGATTTGTAGAGGCATCTCACAAAGTTTCTAACGTGGGAGGAAGCATGCTCGCTGGAATCATTCAACAAAACTTGAAGGAAGGTAGATTCAAGGAATCTATTGCAAGAAGACCTTCAACCATTCTGGAAGAGTTGCTAAGTCGCGCTGAGAAACACGTGCGCATCGAAGAGGCTTCGGCCCTCGCTCCTCCCAAGAGGAAAAGAGATGAAGATTACTTCAACGCCCGGCGACGAGATGGCCGACGACAATCGTCAACATCTCATTGATAATGTCCTTATACGTCCTTGTACTTCCAATGATGTCAATGACACTTGGAATCTATCAAGCCCATAACATTGTTCGTGATCACATCATCCTAAACTGGGGGGCTATCACACCTTAAGGATGATACATCCCCTCACCTCTCGACATCAATTGAACGAAACACCTACATCATCTACTTAGTACAAGTTTATTTATTTCGAGCGTTTCGCTCCCTACTTGTTTATTTACCTTCGCCTCAAGTAGGCTCGTAAGCTTCACTTTTTCGATCAATGAATAAAGCTAGTTATTTCATTTACTCTCGGTGTTATTGCTCTTTCACCACATAATTATTGACTCAAGTCAACATAAAATTTGGGGGTTTATAGTGCCCCCAAAATATTTCGTTCGCCAAGGGTTATCGACTCCCTGGGGTTTTATAGTACCCCCAAAATATTTCGCTCGCCAAGGGTTATCGACTCCCTAGGGTTTTATAGTACCCCCAAAATATTTCGTTCGCCAAGGGTTGTCGACTCCCTAGGGGCCTACCTCCGCCCCCCCTCGAACAGTTCAGATAACCAAAGAGAACCTTCAGCGTATGATCGCCGAACCTTCAACAAGATCAAATTCTACTTGCTTCTCTAACGGTTCAGATAACCGAGACCTTCAGCGTACGATCGCGAAAGTTTCAACTCGTGTTGCCACTGAAGCAATGGCACAACCGTGCGCATCCACCTTAGACCATAGGTTGCGAGCGCCTCATTCTAAAGTAGGGGGTTATCCCACCCCAAGGTGGGCATCACCCTTACCTTTCAACTCCAAGTGGGCGCCCATCCCATCTCAAGAGACGAGTATAATCTCCCTACTCAAAAAATAAAACATCCCCATCCCAAGGTGGACATCACCCTTACCTTTCAACCCCAAGTGGGTGCACATCCCATCTCAAGAGACGAGTATAATCTCTCTACTCAGAAAATAGAACATCCCTAAAGGGGTGAACATCAACCACCTAAAAAAAGAAAAAGATGAAGAAGAAAGAAACAAGAAAAAGAAAGAAGAAGAAAAAAGAGAAGAAGAAGAAGAAGAAAAAAGAAGAAGATGAAAAAGAAAAAGGAAGAGAAAAAAAGAATAAGAAGATAAAAAAAGAAATAAAAAAAAAAAGCCGCAGCCAAGCCAAGCCGCGCGCGCGGCTCCATTCAAAAAAAAAAAAAATTGATGCAGCCAAGCCGTGCGCCCACTCCAAGTCGCGCGCGCCTCCCCATTCAAAAAAAGAAAAAAAAAAGGGAAGAAGCCACGAGCCAAGCCGTGAGCCAAGCCAAGCCGTGCGCGAGCCAAGCCAAGCCGCGCGGCTCCCTTAAAAAAAAAAAAAAAAATGCAGCCTATCGACCGCGTGCCCCCTCCAAGCCCCGATCGCGCCTCTATCCAAAAAAAAAAATTGTAATATTGCGAAGCGCGTGCTCACACGCGCCTAGGGGCAGCAGCTGCGCGCGCCTTCCCAAGTCCACCTTGGAGTGCGCGCTCCCATCAGATCGCGTGCAACTTTTACCATTCTCCACCAAATTGCGCGTAGATTTTAACGCGCTTCACCAAATTGCAAGAGAATTTCAACGCGCTCCACCAAATTGCGCGAGCTCTTTAAACGCGCCTACCAAATCGCGTTCGCTATCAAATGGATAAATAAAAAATATTATTTCACCGCGCCATGTCAACGATTAACGCAAAACTACAACAACGATCTACTCTCGACACGATCCGGTACCCTTTTCGAACTGGCTCCCACATCGTCTCGAGAGTGGGAGACTTGGGAGACAACTCCCACAAGGAGCCAACTCCCTCGGGTCTACGAAACCACAGCGAGAAAACTCCCCCGAGGAGACCACTCGTCCGTCCTTCATCCCGCAACGAGACAACTCCCACGAGGAGACAAGTCGTTAGGTCCTACAACCAGCAGCGAGACAACTCCCAAGAGGAGACAACTCGCTCGGTCCTGCAACACGCATCGAGACAACTCCCACGAGGAGACAACTCGCTCGGACCGACGACCCGCAGCGAGACAACTCTCACGATCAGCCAACTCGCTCGGTATTACAACCCGCAGCGAGACAACTCCCACGAGGAGCTAACTCGTTCGCTACTACAACTCGCTACTACAACTCAATCCGCACACTCCTTAGTCATGCGTTATCCAACGCTCCAACAACTTCGCTGCGAGACAACTCCCACGACAAGGAGACAACTCGCACGGAATTCACTATATAATTGCAAGCTCAAGTTAGCACGATTACAACCCTAGAAACACTTAGAGATATTATGGGAATCTATATAGCCTGGCCAGCTTGATTACTCAAAATTTATCTACTTGTTTTCGATGGGTCCTTCATTATTACGTGGCCACGGTCCAAACATACTTACAACCCACGAGGTCTAACAAGGGGCACGATCCCCATAAAAAAATATCTTGAGAGCCCGATCCCCTCCTCAAGTACATCACGCACAAGGCTATATGTAAACACATACAAGCAACGCGTCAAAACATTGATAATGTCGATAAATAATAACTCCCACGAGGAGAATACTAGCTCCATGCTACTACATTATCGCGAGACAACTCCCACGAGAAGATAACTCGATCAACTCTATTACCCCACGACGAGACAACTCCCACGAGGAGATAACTTGATCCGAGCTACTACATCGTCGCGGGACAACACCGATGACTCAAGTAACTTATATCGCGACAAACTGGTCTAGTTACGCGCCAACGCGCCTTAACTCCCCTCCGACACACGCTCCAACGCGTTTTCGCACACCATTAGGCCATACGCCAACAATTGACTTCTACAATTTTTACTCTCGACACGTCTGACACCCATTTCAACATGGCCCCCACATCGACTCGAGAGTGGGGGGCTTAATGATATACCTAATTGGTCCAACCCAATGGGCCTACAAATTATTTACCTATTGGGCCACGAGCCCAATATCGAAGACCACTATCACCGAGGCCCAATCACCTTCAAGTAAGGTTTGGGCCCGATAATCTCAACTAAGCTATAAATAAAGGTTTGAACTCATTCTTTCAGGTACGTCCTATTAACTGAGCAATACTACAACTGTATTCTCTGGACTATTTTCACTATCCACACGTCTGACTTGAGCATCAGAGGGGTTTCCGCCGGATCAACCCCCGGCTTAGTTCATGTGTGCTCATTTTGCAGGGACCTCAGGATCATCAAGTTGTCAAGCTACTGATCCGCTTTGCTCTCCCAACTCGTTTTCTACACTACATCAGGTGATCTAACTAATTAGCAGCATCACACACACACACACACACACACACACACACACACACACACACACACACACACACACACACACACACATATATATATATATATATATATATATATATATATATATATATATATATATATATCGACATGTAAATATCGAATCGCGTCTACGCGATTTTTTTGAAAAACGATAACCTAGCTTTTAACACTACATAAATGCATACTTCCTTGGGTTCTTCCATCGTAGAATCTACCATTTCGATATATCTTTTACTGCACACTTGCCCTATTTGTAAGGTCTGTAGAGTTTCGAGGGTTTTGAATGTTGAGGTGTTGTGGAGTTATGGAAGATAAAGGTTTTTCTGGGTTTTGGAAGATGGAGAAGATGGGAATTTAGTCTTGTGGTTAAATTTTTGTGGTTTTTTATTTAATGGTATTACATCAAGTTTTATGTTATTTATTTAAAAATGGGGGTATCATAGTATTTATACATTAAAAAGTTTAATTTGGTCTTGCACTTAATGGAATTAGTATTACAAATAGTCGCGGCCTATTATTTAATATGTATTTTTAGTGTGCAACACCAAGGTACTTTTAATATAAGAGAAATTTGTTGGAAGCCCTTCAAGAAATATTCTCAAGACAGATGAATTTTGTATTTCTACTAAAAGTCCTGGTGCGGTTTCTCACTGTGAATCTGACACTAGGTCTAAAATTTTTCTAACATAATTGTTTAGAAAACTAACAGTAACGATGACGCGGTGATTTGCATAACTTGGTTATATTAATAAGCAACATCTCGTTAAAATAAACTAAAGAAAAATCTAAAATAAGAATAGATGCATCCTACAACACATACACAACTTACACATACAACTTAGAAAACTTATTTACAAAGCTTAGTTACCTTAACGAGCATAAGTTTAGAAAAAAAAATGTTTTTCCATGTAATTTTATTATGAAGTTAGACAACTTAGAAAGCTTATTTGCATAGTTTATGTTGATTTATATGCCGATAAAAATCTACTCGTTCTGTTGCCAGATTACATGTTACGACATTAGGTGTGGTAATCGAATTCTTGTGTGTATACAAAATTAATCTACTAAAAGCAGAATAAAATAACACAAGAATTTAATGTGGTTTGGATACAAATGTACCCTACATCCACGAGGACTTGCAAACTAGTACAGATTTAAGTGTACAATATTGGACTTAATAAAAACATTAAACACTCCCTCTCTATGTTATATGTCGTTCTTGCACACGACTTGAACTTGTTGATATTCAAAGCAATTCCTCCATCCGCACTCTTGGACTCCGTCCAATGTTGAACTCCCATCAGACGGCGGATCGACCTCTTTCGAGATCTTTTAAACACTTCTTCCGAAACGCCGATCTTCTTTATGGCCTGGTAGAAGAAACCCATCATGTTGCCACGCATGACCTGCAGACAGAGCTGCAGCACCGGCTGCACCCTTCAAAGCCTTTATGCTAGGATTTTTTTAATAAAGCTCCATTGGACTCGTTTGAGGTTGATGCCTTTATATAGGCACAAAATTCACCACCCTAAACCTAACTTGAGTCCTAAGAAATCAATCCTAAGGATATAGAATCCTTCGTGATCTCTACAACCTAAATTAGATAACGAAGAATCTTTACAATATCTTTTCGAAACTAATACAAATAATAAGGAAATAAATAAATTCCTATAGAATAAAATCTCTATAACATATGGACTAAATAATTTCCTAACAAAAATATGGAATAAAATCAATGACAATCTTCTAACCAAGCAACCTAATTTTTTAAAACTAATCTCGACAATCTGGTGGCAACAGTTTAGTTACATAGCTTAGTTAAAATAAGCTGGAAAAAAAAAGGAAAAAAAAAAACTTAAATCTCTAGTGCGTACATCACCACGAGCATTACCACTATCACCGAATAATTCTTCATATTTTTCTTTTTTGGTTTCCATGATTACTAGGGGTTACATCGGAGATGCATGAGTATAACCAAAATCGTATGTGTGTGTATTTGTGCATGTAGGTGTACATTTATGTGTATGTGCGTGCCTATGCGCGGTTGTGTGGCAAAGTTTCGAAGATGGCAGCGGCAAAGAGCGGGGGTGGAACAATTTTAACGGAGTGTAACGGAAATGGACTGAATTTGACTGAGAACAGTAAGATAGACACAATGAAAATCGGTGTAAAGAATAAAAAACTTTTAGCAAATTGTAAAAAGTTGACTATCCTGATTAGAAAAGAGTATTAATGCCTACGGATGTTTAGCAAATTGTTCATTTAATATAAGTAGATTGATGGTTAAGTAACACTCTTTTTTAGCAATCTATCCATCCACATTTGGCTAGTGTTGGTCAATTCTAACATATCTAGTAACTTTTAAATTAATTGTCAAGGACGATATTTTGTTTATGAAATGGAAAAATCAAAGAAAATGGACACCATCAATGCCATTTTTAAGCAATAAAGTATGGCTTAATTCCACTTTGCACCCTTGAAATTGAGCCTTTTGGCACTTTGCACCCTTGAAAAACAATAATAGCACTTTGCACTCTCAAAACACAATAAATTATTCACAATGCACCCTGAACTGAATAATGAAGGAAATTTTTTTTATTGTTTTTTTTTTATCAGGGATGCAAAATAATACATAAATTATTATTTTCTTCAACCTCTAACCTAATTTCGAGCGCAAAAAATGCGGGAAAAAAAACACCTGATTATTGCAAAAAACTATATTTTCTTACAAAATAAACTAAAATAAAATTTTATCACTAAATTATTCGATTGATGGATTTTTTTATTGTAACTGGTGGAAATATGAAGTAAAAATATTTGGAAAAAAATATGATTTTCAGATAACTTGATAACGAAATAGATGAAGGATTCTTTTTTTCGTAAAATATTTTATTGGGATAAAAAATATAATTTTTAAATAAGTTGATGAGATGTATTTTTATTTATGCACTTTGTAGTTTCAAAATGATTGATGAATAAAAAAAAATATTTGACATTTGTCATCCTAAAAACTACCACTAAAAATATTAAATTACATTTATTAGCTTTAAACATTCATTTGGGATGCATTATGCATGATTTATTATGTTTCGAGGGTGCAAAGTACTATTAATTTATTTCGAGGGTGCAAAGTGCCAAAATGGCATATTTCAAGGGTGCAAAGTGGGATTAAGCCAATAAAGTATTAAGTTATAGTAATTGATTGGTGGCAATGGGTGTTGTTTATAGGGCCCGTTCTAACTATAGACGAGAGAGGCGATCGTCTCGTGTTCCCAATTTTTAGAAAACATTAGGGGCCCTAAATAATAATTTGCATCATTTATATATACTAGTTATAGCATTAAATGGTATTAAAAATATATAAATAATTCAAAATTTTGAATAGCCATAATTATATCATTTTACATAGTTTAAGTATTTGTTGGAAAGTTTTACACTTACTCTTGCATTTGATGTGAATGAAACGTCTTTGCTCAATTATAATTTATTAGATATTGAATTCTACTAAAATACTATATCTAGTTCGAGATTTTAAACTTCTTTTTCCAGCAATCTTTGCATTTTATAATAATGTATATTGAATATCTCTAACTTCAAAGATTCTCGACAAGTTGAAATGTATTATATTTTATCTCACTATATTAGAACAAATGTTACATATATTTACTTGTTAAATAATATTTCTATGATTATTTTCAAAAAAAGGTTGGGGCTCTGCCCTGAACCCCGTAAACTTTTGATTTACCTTATCTTTGTTAAAATTTTAGCCATACTTAGTCCACCGCCCCTTATAACATGTTTATCCCTAATTAAGCCCGCATGGGTGTAGCTCAACTGGTTCCGGAGGTGGTAAGTTGGTGCAAGGTCCTAGGATCGAATCCTGGCAGCCGCAGTGTGGGAATTTCAACTCCAAATGAGGGTTGGTTCCTTGTGGGCACCAGGTCCGGGTCCGCTACCTTAACGGGCCGTTGAGTTACCATGATTTACATCCTCCATCAATCCTTGTCGGGCCAAGGGATGGGGGCCCTGGGGGCGAGGGATTCGCCTTTTGGTGCAATGTTTATCCCTAATTAAAAAATAAAGCAAAAATATAGAAAATACTTAAAAACACGTCATCATCATTTTCTTCATCTCTCATCACATCCTCCGCCATTGTCGTTGTAAATGGTCCGCCAGAGACGCCCAGCTCATATTCTTCTAGAACTTAGTTCCTAGCCGTGACGAAATCCCCAAATTCTGAACCACAACACCCACAGGCCACATGTGACTTCCACGGTGTTTCTTGAAAAAACAGGACTCTTCGCGATTTGATGTTCTGAGAAACGATGGCCCGAAAACTCCGAAGAAACAATCAATAATGCATCTGCTTCGAAGAATGGTCGCCGTCGCCGTAGCCGCACGAAGATGAAGATGGTGGAAAAAAACTCATTTTTTGGGCCACCATTTTCGCCGTCCGGTCTCATCGCCCACTTCCGCCGCGAGATGGAGCAGGCTTAATTGTGAGAAGGGCGACCAATCATCGGTCGTCCCCACTCCAATTGCAAGCCCACGTGTAGCTTGCGGTTGTCGGAGACAGATCTGAAAGATGTGGTGGTGGTGGGGTGGTGCAGAAGGGTTGAGGCACTGCTTGGTGGTGGTGAGAAGCGGCGGAGGGCTGAGGTGGGTTTTTTTGGGGGAGGGTTTTCGGTTAGCATTTCAGTCCCCTGACTTCGGAGAATAGGGTTTTTGAGGAACTTCAAGGGACTGAATTGAAAAAATGGAAAACTTTATTTAGAGCTTATTTTTTAAAATTATCACGGATTGGGTATTTGGGTCTTTTAATGTCAAAAAATTGAATCCAGTCGCATGTTTGGCGAGTGTATCACACGACCAACTCGTAGGGATCTTAATGCCGTTGACTATGTAATACAAGGGGGTATGTGCTAATTATTTTAACATAAGGGTTTTTTTAGCCATTAGACATTATACAGAATTTTCGGATGCTAAAACCTTGGAATTGTCGTCATTAGATTTTAAGTGAAATTCATAAAAAAAATGGAAAATAAAATTTGATTTGAGAATGACCTATATACTGTAATTTTATATAAATTAAAAAATCTAAACTATCACACATATACCTAGAGTCTTTCACTGTGTGCGTGTATGAACCATATGCAAAATAACAGAATATATAATAGAGCCAAAATGAGTTTTTTAGTCATGTAAGTTTGTTAGTTGGAAGTTTTAGTTCTATCATATTTCGAAATAAGAATTTTGGTCATATGACCTGCTATAACAAATTAGGCAATAGTTGGTTGAATGATTTAATTTATAAAAAAATAAAAATAAACTAGATGGTGCGGCTGATGAGTTGGACGATTTTAGATACAATCAAATTATTATTTTATATGATAAATGAAATAAGCATTTTTGTCTTAACTATTTTTTTAATTAATATTTCATAGTTCTCAATGATAAAAATAGTAATTACTATATTTTAGTTTGATAAGGTAATTTATGTTTGGAAGCTCTATAATGCTTTTTTGATACATTTAATTTAATAGAATTTTGAATATATTTTATTATTTTTTTTTGTCAATTCGTAAAATGTGTTTTTGGTTTTTTATACTAATTATGACTGTGCATAATTATGGTTTCAGAAACTATTTCGAATCCCGAAAGGTTATTTTACTGTTGCCCACACCATGGCTACTCCCATTGGTGTGAACCATTTGAAGTTGGGCAAACTTTTTCCAACTCAAATCGTGAAGAAAATGAAGCTACAAGTGCGTCGATGAACCAAGTCCATCAAGAAAGTGAAGTGAAGAATTGCAATTCTGAAGGTGGAGTAGTTCATAGTTTGATAGTGTTGAATCTAGTAATATTTGCAGTCTACATGCTATGTAAAACATATGTACTGTTGTTTAATTAGTGAACATAAGAGTACAATGTATAAGCTGGTAAAGTTCGGGTTATTCGTGAATATAGTACGCTTTGTTCACCAATTAAGTATAATGTATAAGATGGTAAAGTTCAGGTTATTCGTGAAGATGGTACGCTTTATTCATCAATTAAGTACAATGAATATGCTGGTAAAGTACACGTGAGTCGTGACTATAGTACGATTTGTTCACTGATAAAGTATATGTTTGCCATTCATATAGTATTTTTACACTCTATATATTATTGTCGGGCCAATGCATCCATATGATCGCATTTTAAGACACAACTCTTCAGTTTAAGACTATTAAGAATGAATGGAGACAATGTGGGAGTCGATCAACATCGACTATTGTAAAAATTGAGGAAAATATTAGTTTTACACTTGAGCATTGTAGACTTGTATGAATATATTGTATAGTATATGAGTATCATGTATGAAATTCAACATATTGATGGGATCTTGTATTCCAAACGCAACAATAATACTCACCTACCTTAAAATAATCATCTAAAACATAATTTATGCATCTCCCGTACTTATTGATCATTAAAACATCAATGAAATTGGTACAATTCAATTCATCAAAAAATATGGTACGCTTTATTCATCAATTAAGTACAATGAATATGCTGGTAAAGTACACGTGAGTCGTGACTATAGTACGATTTGTTCACTGATAAAGTGTATGTTTGCCATTCATATAGTATTTTTATACTCTATATATTATTGTCGGGCCAATGCATCCATATGATCGCATTTTAAGACACAACTCTTCAGTTTAAGACTATTAAGAATGAATGGAGACAATGTGGGAGTCGATCAACATCGACTGTGGTAAAAATTGAGGAAAATATTAGTTTTACACTTGAGCATTGTAGACTTGTATGAATATATTGTATAGTATATGAGTATCATGTATGAAATTCAACATATTTATGGGATCTTGTATTCCAAACGCAACAATAATGCTCACCTACCTTAAAATAATCATCTAAAACAATAATGGAGACAATGTGGGAGTCGATCAACATCGATTATGGTAAGTTTTTCGTGAATACACATGTGAAGTACGCTTTGTTCATCAAATAAGTACAAGTCTATTGTTGACAAGGTATCTTCGAATGGACTAGAAAGTATTTGTTGCTCATTTTTATGGTACGCTTATATTATTTATACAAACTAATTAATCGCAAAATAAAGTATATACCATGTGTTCAAAAGGCAAGTACATTTCATCGAAACATATAGTACAATGTATACAATGAAAAAGTACGAGTAGAGTTAATCAATAGTATTATTAGCTCTACAACAAAAGGACAGATTGTTTATGGCATAAAAACACATTCACCTGTTCATTAATTAATTACAAAAAAACACAAGAACCCCAAAACACTTCCACTCCCAGTTTTTTCACAATAACGCCAGATCTATTTCATATTTAGCTTCCACTTCTACTCCCCGATGCCTCAGAAAGATAGCTGCTAGTTTTGGGCGAAGTGTTTTGATATCGCAAGTTTTTGCCTTAAACCAAATATCTTCACTGTCTACAGCATGACAATATGCCCACATGCAGACAAACAAGCCGCAATCAAGGTTCCCATCCTGCTGCCTGCATCCATGAACCCATTAAGCTTCCGATTGTATCTCCAACCCAGACCTTCTTTCAATCACCTTGCTGTAAAACGAGGCATACGGAAATAAAATATTATATTAGTCTACAACAATTCGCAAGAATAAAGAATAACTAATTACAAGAATATGGGCTTACGACATAATTCGCAATTCCTGGGAAATTCGGAGAATAGTCTATGGAGTTCCAATGGTAAATACATTTATCTATTGGGTTCAGAACAAGCAGGAACCAGTGTTCACTGGAATTGATAGGTATCATGACAAATGTTTTACTGAAGATATTTGCTGTGTTTAGCTTGTCAAAAGCCATCGTTCCAAAAATAGTAAATTCATTGAGAAGACGATCAAACTTGGCATCGCTCATTCGTTCTACGTCCACCCGAGGTCGCGACAATAACTCTTGCTACGAAACATAATAGAGAATATTAGATAAACATTGTAATGTATGCAAAATTATTTGTTAAACCACTATATACCTGGGCAGAGGAGTCAAGGTAATCAATCTCATGTCCATGCTGGTTCATCATAGATTCGGAACATAATAGATTCAAGTACAAATCTATGTGTTTTGCACTCAGCATGTCATCAAATAAAAGTTCGCACATATGCCTTCCCGTCAATTGATGTGGGCCTCTCTCCACAATAATTTCACTACAGTAAGACATAACCACGTACTATTGGATAAGTAAACTTGTACTATGTACAAAGTTACTATATACTATAACATGTAGTCAACATATACTATTGGATAAGTAGACTGATACTATGTACAAAGTTACTACATACTATAACATGCAGTCAACATGTACTATTGGATAAGTAAACTTATACTATGTACAAAGTTACTACATACTATAACATGCAGTCAACATGTACCATTGGATAAGAAAATTTATACTATGTACAAAGTTACTACATACTATAACATGCAGTCAACATGTACTATGTATTCACTTGACATATACCATTAAAGACATTAACATGTACTATCAAGGTGGTTGTGCTCTTACCCTAAATCAACACTTTCCAAGAACAGATCCAACAATATCCTCTCTTCTTCGGATATTTGGTCACGACGTACGTAGTCCTTTCTTTCCCGGTAATAATCGGCATTCTATATAACGAATAAATCACACCAATTATGGCAAAAATAATAATAATGTAATACTAATATAATCATAAATACCTTGATCCCAGGGACTGAAACCGAAACCTTGGACACATGAACTTGTTTACGACCACGTCCTCGTCCTCGTTCTCGCACGCGTGGAACTTTGGCCTTTGACTTTGGCCTTCGACTTTGACTTTCGTCTCCTTGATTTCTCTCTCTTTCTTCATTTCGTTCTCCTTCATCTTCCATCCCCTCTACTTCATTTTTTTCTCCTTCTTTTTCCCTTTCCTCTATCTCTATCTCTGCCTCTATCTCTATCTCTTTCTCTGTCTCTGTCTCTCTCTCCTTTTCTGTCTCTCTCTCATTCTTTCTCTCTCATTCACTCTCTCTGTCTCTTTCTCTTTCTCTTTCTCTTTCTCCTGCTCTTTCTCTATCTCTATCTCCTTCTCTTTCTCTATCTCTTTTTCTTTCTTTCTCTTACTCTGCATTTTTTTTCTTTATTTTCTTCTTCTGTTACATTCCCCCTCTTCCTTTTTATGTTATTCTTCTTATGCTGCAACTAAAAAAAACAATAGTACGAAACATGTTATACAATAGTATTATATTAGTTGACATATAGTATGTTCCAATGTGAATGGAAGTATGAAGTTTAGGGTTTATTGTATTAATGACTTACAGGTGTTGCTTCCACGTCTTCAATCTCATCTTCACTACCTTCAGAACCTATTTCAACAAACCTATCAGCACTAATTCCAACAACTGGACCAGAAATTACTTCCAAAACCGGAGAAAGCAACGCTTTCTCTTTTGGGTACACAGAAAATGGTATAACCTAATAAACGTAAAAAATTTGTTAGCAATTACCTAATACATTATATATTTTGTAACTCAAAGTGTTACATGTACTTGTTTTATCTGATCAAAAAGCAACCTAGCTGCTTCTTCATCGATTGGGATTTTGCTGTCTCGCCACCGGAAGAACCGGGGAAATTTGTAAACGCTGGTGGAAACCCCTAGTGACGTGATCCTTTCATGCACCCATGCCTGCGTATTTTGGAATCATTATTAATTGGTATATTCAATATAATATAATATATATTCACTATTAGATATCACTTACCAATAAGCCGATAGTGCATCCATCAAAATACTTTAACCCCCCCTTCAGATACATCTCCATATTCTCAACAAGAGTATCATATACCAACTTTCCCCATGCAAAAGACCCTAAAACCTCCAAATCTTCTACATGCGGATAAACCCACCTTTCTAACGTTTTGTTACCCTTTGGCAGTAGAATAGTATTAAACAGATAAATAGTGTACAATCTGCTGAAATCTTCAACAGATTGTTGATCGGTCATAACTGCATAGGCCTCCAGTTTATAACCAATATATGGCCTCGTCATTAATGATAACTTACCATCAAAAATACGTGTAATGAAATCAGTGTCTCTGCCATCCATATTCACATCCACCGGTACGCCTTCGTACTGCAGCCCTAATACGATAGATAATTGCTGCGGAGTGAATTCCAAGCGTATAGTATTTCCCCCAAACCAGAAGGCCCGATCTTCTGCATTGTACGCTTGCATGAGAGACACAACCCTAGGGAAGCTGTGGTTTATTTTAGGCATGTCCATGTAGTGATAGAAGGGATTTTTCTTCAGTACTTCATAATGTTGTTTCTTCATCACTTTTTTCACACCTTCCTTAGTTGTTTGAAAGGCGAACGATGAGCACCTGCAGCCTATATATTGATAGCTTGCTGCAATCTTCTTTTACAACAATTCCTGCAATTACATACACATAAAACAAATACAATTATAACAAATACAACGTACTATAAAGTTCCACATGTCAATACCATCCGAAGTCACTAGTAATACCATTCAAAGGCACTAGTAATACTATTATGGCATATGACTTATACTACAGGACCATCAAACATTATACTTCTAGTACCACATGTCAATACCATCCGAAGTCACTAGTAATACTATTATGGCATATGAATTATACTACAGGACCATCAAACATTATACTTCTAGTACCACATGTCAATACCATCCGAAGTCACTAGTAATACCATTCAAAGGCACTAGTAATACTATTGTGGCATATGACACATACTACAGAACCATCAAAGATTATACTTCGAGTACTACATGTTAATACCATCTAAATGCACTATTAATACCATTACTGCGCATGACACATACTATAGAACCAGTACGAAAAATACAATAAGCCTCTTTCCCATATCCTATATGAAACCCTTGTTAGGACTCAAAATGCTTTGGGGACATGCTAATGTCACCGAAGAATAATACCCATGAGAAAACTGTTACAAAATCATGAAATTCGACAACAAATAAATGATCTTTGCAAACCCAAACAACAGAACAACAAATATTGGAACCGATTTAATGATTAGGGGAAACACCGAATAAAGTCGAGGCATAATACCCATGAGTGGATATGTCCAAAATCATGAAATTCTATAACAAATAAACCTTTTTGCCCTGCTTAAGCAACACCCAAATGGGTCTGTTTCCAAGAAAATGAAAAAAAAATAAAAAATCAAACCTTGTTGTTTGCCCTGCTTCACCATTGTTTATAAATGGGTTTGTTTATTTTTATTTTTCCGTTCGCTTTATTATTTTTCTGCGGTTTGTTGATTCTTCGTGCTTCGTAATTTCTTCCTTCTTTGTTGTTTCTCTGTTCTTCGTTTCTCTGTTCTGGCGTTTCTTCTTGGTCTGAAAATGGGTATAACTGAACGGTGGTTTTTTTCTGCGCCTTTTTAGCTTCTTTTTTGTTGTTTGATTTTTGAAATGTAACGGGCAAAGAGCGTGTAACACATACGGCGCGTTGGAAGTTGTAAAGAAGTTATGTAAAATTAGTATAAAGTAAAGGGTATTTTAGTATTTGCACATTTTATTAGAGACTGATCTGCATATTAGGCGCGTGAGTAGGGACTGAATTGCCAGGGGAAACTACCTAGGGACTGATCTGTGTTTTGAGTTTTGAATTATGGATTTATCTGTAGTTTCCCTTTTTACAACTAACCTTTAATTATATAATTCAAAGGTGTTAAACATAGGTATGTATGTCACATAAAATACGTATTAAATTTGTTATGAGTTGATTGGGGTCAGGCTAATGAGTACTTCACCGGTGCCCTTGTCCTTGATTCAGACTTCTGTCGCTCGAACAATATATGTTAAGCTGAATGATTGTGTTGAAAATTGAAATTATCAACTATTAAATATTTTGTCCTTTTTTTCTTTTATAAAACTGAATTTTTAGATGCCATACTTATTTAATCACACACACACACACCTAAAACAAAAGGCAAGTTTCTAAATTTAATTTCTTTTTTTTTTTGTTACCATTTCCTGTATTTATTTAATTGAGTTGTTTTTAATCGTCTATAATATATAACTTTTAAATGCTCTTCTACAGTTTCTTGTGAAGAAATAACCTCTCCGATTCAAAAAGTTTTATTGTTTTCCTTTTCAAGAAAATAAAACACACACACACACAGTTTCCTGTGTGATCTATGAACTAAGAAGGTCTATCCCTAAGATGGTTTTTTTCTTGTGATCATGTCTATGTATGCGAGGCTATCAATTAAAAGTTGTAATTTCTTAAATTATATTCATTGAAGTAAAATAGCAAATTTTAAATTTAGATTCGTTAATATTATTTAGGGTAAATTACAACCACCCCTGATGTATGGTCAAATTACGAAAACCCCCCTCTCTTGTTTGGATAATTACAACCACCCCCTCAACTCCTCAAATTTAGTGGAATCTTCGAGATTATATGGAATATTACCACTTTTGTACCCGTTTTATCACATTCGAACTCTACAGTTTGAAGCAAAATGATCATAATATGTGTTTTTTGGCTTGTATATATCAGATTGTGGTGAATCAGAAACTATATTTTTACGCAAAAAGAGTACAAACTAGAGCATATTCCACGAAATCTAGATGATTATGTTGAATTTGACACCATAAGGGTGGAGGTGTAAGAAAAAAACATAGTTGAGAGGGTAGATGTAATTATCCAAACAAGAGGGGTCTTTTTGTAAATTGACCATACCTCAGGGGGTGTTTGTAATTTACTCTATTATTTATGGTAGTCGCTCGAGTTTCTTTGTGGATTTTTAAAGTAAAATAGCTAGTACTAAACACTCCAACTCTATTTACAAATTAAACAGAGATGACTAATTATCAGTGCAAGAGATGACTAATTATCAGTTCATAC
>NW_012193060.1:359433-399742 GCF_000504015.1 Erythranthe guttata
GTAAATATATATATATATATATATATATATATATATATATATATATATATATATACTAATGTATTTCAATTTGTGTAATTACTATTTCTAACTTCAAAATAAACCATCCTAATCAAGATTAAGAACCCTATAAAAAGTATTAATATGGTTTTCATTTTAATTACTAGATGTATATGGCATGCAATTCCCAACTTGGTAATTGAAGCAACATAATAGAAATAAATACAAAGATATATTGACACCATTACCCACACCTACTCCCTCAAAACATAATCCTGACAAGTTGCAATTGCTTTATTTAATGAGACACATAACTCTACTACTTATCTATTATAAAAACACCAAACATAACCCTAAATCAAATCACACAACCTTCTTTCTCATCTCCCTAATAAAGAAAATCAAAAGAAAAAAAAAAAACAATGGCTTTTTCCACCCTAGTCATAACTATAACCACACTTATCTTCACAATCCTCCTCTCCACCACTCCTCCATCATGCTCTTCCGCTCCTTCCCCATTCAAGAAAATCTACGCCTTCGGCGACTCGTACACCGACACCGGGAACACGAAAACCTCGACGGGCCCCACCGCCTTCAACCACGTCTCGAACCCTCCGTACGGCGTCACGTTCTTCCACCGCCCGACCAACCGCTACTCCGACGGCCGCATAGTCGTCGACTTTGTCGCGGAGGCACTCTCGCTCCCCTTGCTGCCGCCCTACCGGAACCCTAGCGCCGACCGGTCCCACGGCGTCAACTTCGCGGTCGGTGGGGCCACCGCAATCCGGCACGGGTTCTTCATGAAGAACAACATCACGTTCAACCTCGTCCCTCAGTCGCTCCAGACGCAGCTCGTTTGGTTCGACAAGATCTTGGAGAGCGATTACGGGTGCAAAGACTTGAAAACTACTCCGAGGGAGTGTCGAGGTGTTTTTGGCGATGCGTTGATTTGGCTCGGTGAAATCGGGGCCAATGATTACACATGCAGCCTCGGATCTTCTCTTTCGGGCAAAATCATTCAAACACTTGCCATAAATAGTGTCACTGGCTTCCTACAGGTGAAAATGACCGACACTTATTTTTTTAATTGTATACATATATAGCCCAAAACTGCATTCATTCCCCCAACCCTAGTTATATACATCAATGCATTTCCCAAGAAAAAAAAAATTAATTTAATGTGATTTGGGTGTAAATTTCAAAATTTCAATCACCTTAAAAATTCAATTGTCGGATATTCAAGATTTCCACCCACTAAATCGGGGAGTTAGATGCTACACCTGATTATTTACATCAGGTGGATTTAAACCGTAAATTTGATTAAATAACTTCACATTAAACATAGATACACATGGGTGTGCGCGTGATTATATGTAGATCAACGGTTCAATCCACCCAATGTAAATAACCAGATGTAACATCTAATTTCTTGTGTAAAAAATCTATATAAACATAAATTTTACTAAAAAAAAAGTGTCCCTCATAATTAACCATGATTAAATAATTCTTTTTTTTTAACTATGAAAATATATCTTGGGCTATTATAAAAAAAAAATTCTACATCACCATCCTCTTAACCTAATAAAATTTCAAGCTTGAACCTACAACAACTCTTCTCTCTTTTTCTTAACCCCGATTTCTTCTCTCTTCTTCTCTTTTTCGTTACGCGCTCTAATTTTATCTAATCAAAATTTGCATTGCATTACAGGCACTGATGAACAAGGGAGCAAAGTATATAGTCGTACAAGGACTACCGCAAACGGGCTGCACCACGTATTCCTTCTCACTTTCCTCCCCCGAAGACAGAGACGAAATGGGCTGCGTAGCCTCCATGAACAAGCTGTCGTCGGCCCACAACTCCGCCCTACAAGCCAAGCTCAACGTAATCAAGAACCAAAACCCACAAGCCGTCATAGTTTACGCGGACTACTACAACGCCCACCTCTCGCTGATGAAGAATTTCAAGAAACACGGTTTCAAGGAGCTGTACAAGGCGTGCTGCGGCTACGGCGGTGGGGCCTACAACTTTGATGTGTTCAACACCTGCGGTTCGCCTTCCTCCAGTTCGTGCAGTAACCCTTATGAGTACATTAACTGGGATGGAGCTCACTTGACGGAAGCCGTGTACAAAGTGCTCACGGATTCGTTTCTTAACGGGACTTTCTGCAGCCCTCCGTTTCATTATCTGGTCAGCAAGAAGCTTCAAAATTCTGTTGTGGATTAATTAGTTATTTATCCTTAGATAATAATTAATTGATTTGTTTGTGTTTGTTGAGTACTTTTATGTTTGGAAACAGTGTTATTAGGGTTTCGTGTGTCTGGAAACAGCGCGTGTGTGCACTGTTTCACCTGAATAATTGTGTTTGTGTTCTTTCTTTTTTATTTTTATTTACCAGTACGTACGTACTGTGAGTCTAGATATATTTATTTATACCTCCTTTTTGTATAAGAAGTGAGACGTTTTTACTATATATATTTGAGTTGTATTGTTGATTGTATTTCGTTTGAATGATTTGAATATGATCAAAAAATGAGTATATATATATATATATATATATATATATATATATATATATATATATATATATATATATATATATATATATATATATAGGGTATATAAACTACAAACAACCCCATGAGGTAAGGATAAATTACGAAACTCCTATCATGTTTGGGTAATTGTAACCACGCCTCAATTATGACTCTTTTTACATTTCTACCCTTATAGTGTCAAATTCAATTATCTTCTAGATTCCGTAAAATGTTCTCTAGTTTGTACTTGTTTTGTGCAAAAATGTAGTTTCCGATGCACCACAATTATTATATTTACAAGTCAGTAGACACATCTTCTAATCATCTCACATCAAAACGTGGAGCTCGAATATGATAAAACGGGTACAAACTTGATAATATTCCATATAATCTAGAAGATTCCACTAAATTTGACACCGCAGTGGTTGATGCGTAAGAAGATTTCATAGTTGATGAATAGTTGTATATAATTAGCCAAACATAATGGTTTTTTTTCTCAGAGATCTTACTCAGAGATGGCAGTAATTTATTCAATCTATATATATATATATATATATATATATATATATATATATATATATATATGTGTGTGTGTGTGTGTGTGTGTTTCATTGATAAATCATGAATGAGAGACTAGGTCTTACTGTCATACAATATAGGTCCTAGTACTGGAAATTGAGTGATGCATGCAAGCAGTCTGCAGTGTGTAAATAGAGTTAAGAAAAAGGCCACATGGTCCCCCAACCGTTACTTAAAAACATAGTATATTTTGTACAGAGATTTGTTCTTTGTTTTTTGGGTAAATTACGCCCAAACCCCTTGGGTAAGGTTAAATTACTAAAAGATCCCTTATGTTTGGGTAGTTACAATTATTCCCCTCAACTATGAATATTTTTACACGTGCACCTTTGTGTTGCCAAATTTAATAGAATGTTTTCCGGTTTGTAGCCATTATATTATCCTATTTGAGCTCCACATTTTGAAACAAGATGATCGTTAGATGTATCTCTTGGCTTGTAAATATAAGATCATGGAACATAAAAATTGCACTTTTGTACAAAACGAGTACAAACTAGAGAACATTCCACAGAATGTAAAGATTTTGTTGAATTTGACGCCAAAAGGGTGAACGTGTAAGAAGATTCATAGTTGATGGGCGATGTAATTACCCACACACAAGGGATTTTTTTCGTAATTTGATCAGACCTTAGTTGGTGGCCGTAATTTATCCTTGTTCTTTTGAAGCAGTTTAACATTTGATTTTTTTTTGGTTTCTTGTTGAAATATTTTAACAATATAATATATATATATTATTAATTATTTAAGCTCGGCAAATAAATAAATAAAAAGGAACGCTCAAATTCCTCAAGTGTGAGAAGAAAAAAAAAAGGTTTAAGAGAAATAAGCTTTAGATATATTATTGTAAAATCAACAGTATTGTTGGTAGTGTATTAATTAATAAATAGGAATTAAAATGAATTGACTAGCCCATGCCCGGGCTGTTCCCTTATCTGCAGTTGCATGTGGAGACGACGTACTTCATTCAATTATTTGCAGGCCTGTAATAAAATATTTATTATTTTAGTTTTTCTTGAATTTGATTTTTCTTCTTACTTTTGCTGCGCATTGATCACTCTAACAATGATATAAACATTTATATTTTTGACCACGTAAATATGCAGCACGATACCAATCCTCATTAGGAGAGTTGGTACCTAGCCTTTACCAATAGGGTAATGGTCTAGGGTTCGAGTCCCCCCCTCCCCTACTTCCCCTTGTAATGGACTTGAATTTACTCAAAAAAAAATATATGCAGCACGATATTTGTTTTGTAAATTTTTTGAGCAAAAAAGAAACATAAAATAAATAAATATTTGTTATATATGTTTATTAGAATTTCATAGGCGCTTGAAAGTTATATCCCAAAATATAGTCATTTAAACTATCTATATATAAATTCTTTGCAATTGACTACCTAAAAAACATATTAGATGACAATAAAATGGATTTTAGTGACAACATAAAAATATTTTCATTTAATTTATGTATTTAGTGACATCTTTTGATAGTGTCACGTACATGGTATCATGAATTCTATTTTTATTTTTATTTTGAAGATCAAAATAGAGATATATTAGGCACACTCGGCCAGCAAAGAGGGGAGAGTAGAATCCTCCAAAAAGTCCGAAACATAAATAGCAGCCAAATTATGAACAATGCGGTTGAAATGTCCCTTAACAAACAAAAAAGAAACAAAAACGAATAAACAAGACGATACGAACCACGCTAACTATGTGACGAGATCCGATATCAATACTTCGGATATCAAATCCTGGACCGTCCAAAGAAGGATTCAATGGTGGAACCGCGACCCATTGCCTATAAGGATGCAAGAACCTTGGTATGTGAAGACGCCACAGTCGATTGTGAAAGATCGATTCATAAGTCGGGGTGAACAAACAGAATCCACCGATATGTTCGAAAATTTCTTAAAGAACCAAAGAGAATAATCTCAATTTAATCATCAAAATTCGTCCATTAAAATAAGCCAAATTAGCAACCTATTTATAAATGCTAAAAAGACTCATTTTTCACAAGGAAAATGATTATTACCTAAACTATAATAAGGAAACTATTAAATAAAAAATCCTAGCCATAAATAACTCTAAAATAATACAAATATATAAAATTCTAATATAAAAACGTAATTTAATAAAATTCAAACTCCAAACATCAAGTCGACCACACGAACACTTTTCATATCGAGTAGACACTTGGCTGTGCACGTGTGTTAATTTCAAGCTAGATTTCTGACCTCTTCCACACCAAATCTCTCTCGGATCAAAACATAAAAGTTTTAGATCTTTAAGTTGGCTTTTCCTAACAATTCGAATCACCTTAATGAGACTTCAGATGAGAGAGTAATAAGCCGAATGGTGTACTCTGCCATAATCATACGTGACTTTCGGGATGCATGAAATTCGACTTGTCCAACGAATTTCCCTCTTCATTGTCTTCCAATTCTTCGTGTTGGAGTTAGTTAGGATCATATTATACTCCCTCTCTTCAAAAGAATTCGTCCTCAAATTCGATTTCTTGGAATGAGCGGGTAGTATTGAAAGCGAATCCATATGGCATAAAGTTCTTCGCTGTATTTGGAACTACCTCTCTCTTTTTTTCTACGAACAATTAATCATGAAATTCCCAATTCAATAAACAAGATTAAATTTTCCTTGTTAGCACTCCGACCTAACGTTTATATAGAAACGCAAACCGGAAGTATGGAACAACCAACTTGACCCAATGGGTATATAGAACCACGAACCAAAGTTATAATGTTGACGCCACAAGAAAGAAACTTAATAGAGTTCACGAGATTAATGAATAACAAAACTTACTCGTTCTTTTTTTTTCGATTTTTTTTAAGCAGTCTAGACAAAACCTAACTCAGACTCTAAGAAACTTCAAACAAAAAAAAAATCAATTTTTTTTTTTTTTTGTTTATAGACTCTAAATAAACAAAGCGAAAGACTAGAAGACTCAACAACAATAGACGCAAAACGAAAAACGATAAACAAAACGAAGACATGAAAACGAAGACTGACTCAACAATAAAGATTAAGGATAGGCGAAATCCTCTTAGGAAGATGGCTCTGATACCAAATGATACGAACCACGCCAACCATGTGACGAGACCTGATATCAATACTTCGAATATCAAATCCTGGACCGTCCAAAGAAGGATTCAATGGTGGAACCGCGACCCATTACCTATAAGGAGGCAAGAACCTTGGTATGTGAAGACGCCACAATCGATTGTGAAAGATCAATTGATAAGTTGGGGCGGATTTCGATTGATAAGTCGGGGTGAACAAACGGAATCCACCGATATGTTCGAAAAGTTCTTAAAGAACCAAAGAGCATAATCTCAATTTAATCATCAAAATTCGTCCATTAAAATAAGTCAAATTGGCAACCTATTTATAAGTGCTAAAAAGACACTTTTTCACAAGGAAAATAACTATTACCTAAACTATAATAAGGAAACTATTAAATAAAAAATCATAGCCATAAATAACTCTAAAAAATAGAAATATATTAAATCCTAATATAAAAACGTAATTTAATAAAATACAAACTCCAAACATCAAGTTGACCACACGAACACTCTTCATAACTCGAGTAGACACTTGGCTGTGCACGTGTGTTAACTTCAAGCTAGATTTCTGACCTCTTCCACACCAAATCTCTCTCGGATCAAAACATAAAAGTTTTAGATCTTTAAGTTGGCCTTCCGTAGCAATTCGAATCACCTTAATGGGACTTCAGATGAGAATGTAATAAGCCGAATGGTGTACTCTGCCAGAATTATACGAGATTTTCGGGATGCATGAAATTCGACTTGTCCAACGAATTTCCCTCTTCCTTTTTTCCAATTCTTCGAGTTGGAGTTAGTTAGGATCATATCACAAGATAAAGACAGATATTCTTCCAAAATAGCTCCAACGGCCTTCCATTTCTTGCAAGCAATAGCCTTCCAGTAGAATTGAATTCCAATTCGACGAACGAGCGGTGGTAAGGGCTTGAAGAACGGCTTGAGCTTCACCGTCTACCGGGCGAACCCGACCCATAATCTTCCTAACTTTCCACCATACGCATCGGCCAAGGGTATTCTATTTTTCATTATAGTGTATATGATATAAAATTTTAAATTGGCCAATTAAATAAATAATGAAATTATTATGTAGTGTAAAAGAATCCAATTAAGTGTGGGACTAGACGCAATACTAGTTAAGGGTGGGCTTATGAAATCCTACACATGGTAAAATACATTTTAAACGGTAGACCTGTATAAATAACTATCGACTAAGCATGCATACACATGAATAAGTGTTATTATGTGTAGATCAATGGTGTAAAACAATATGATTTATTTCACCAGGTGTAGGATATATCTACAAAACCTTAAGAGTGCGTTTGGATGGGTGGATTTGGAGGAGAGATTTTAAAGTCATAATAACAAATCCATAGTTCTCACTTTTAGTTGTTTTTTGAGTAATTGTGGAGGATTTCAAATTCCTTCCCACTTAGAGTTATTTCAAATGCTCTTCAATTGACTTTATTTGAAATCCATTCATTTCAAATACCTCAATCCAAACACAACCTAAGGGCATCTCCTATGTGTTGGGGGAGGGGGTGGGGGTGGGGAGGGCTTAGGTGTTTAGTGAGTAGGGGGTGGGGCTGGGGTGGGGGGTTGGGGTGGCTGGGGGGGTCAATTGAGCCCAGGGATAAGCCATGGGCTCTCACTCTCCTAAACCTCACGTGTATTTCACGTATGCAGGCTTTTCTTCCTTTTTTTTCTTCTTCTTCTCTTTCCACATTAGTATTTCCTTTTTTATTTTTTTATTTTGTTTCTTTGTATATTTTCTTTATTTATTTTAATTCTTTCTTTTTTTCCTTTTTTGTTTCTTTCTTTTTTCTTTATTTATTTTCATTTTATTATTAATTTCTTTTATTTTACTTTACATTTTTTTTCTCTAATTCGATTTTTTTTAATTTAAATAAGAAAATATTATTATTATTATTATTATTATTATTATTATTATTATTATTATTATTATTATTATTATTATTATTATATGGTGAGAGTGATGTTGGAAAAAAATAGAAGAAAGAGATTGGTCGACTGGACGAAAAATGGGTTGGGGTCGGGGTCGGGGTCGGGGGAACCCCGGGGGAGCTGCCCCCCATCGACAGGAGATGCCCTAAGGGTGCGGACACAATCCATCAATCTTTTTTTCTTATGGAATAGGATACCCTTGAGTTTCTAGCTGTAATCAAAAGATTGTTATTTATAAAAATAGGTATCTACAAAAGTAAAAAAAAAATGATAAAATTAAATATATAGGTGGTTCTATTTAATAGTCTTTCCAATAGTTTTGGTACATGATTTTTCTTTTAATTTTGCAAATTGCGACCAAATCAAATCAGTATATGTGGCTATGTGTATGAAGATAACAACTTAAATGTGTAGGTTTGAATAAAGATGTGATTGCACTGCTGAGCATTGAAAGCTCTGTGCCCACACAGGGAAAAAGCAACCAATAATGGAAAGAACAAGGATATCTCAAACCATAAGGAGTTGGACTAATTGGACGAACGAGATTGCACTATGTCAACTGACCTAATTTCGATCCCTCTTGGCAACATTATTTAGATCGAGTTTGTTGCACACAATAATTTAGATCTCTCGAGTGATTTATGAATTATTACACAAAAGCGGAGTTCGTGGGGGGACAATCGACTCAATGCTGATTTTCCATTTTCAATGAAAAAACAAGATGTCATCAAACTGCATTTTAGTGTATCTTATCAAGATTTCACTGTTAATAGATATGGTTGTCGAAACAACATTTATTTGTTACTGGTGGATCACGTATAATTTAAGGGTAAATGGCTAATAGGCCCATATAGCTACACTTAAATGCATATAAGTTGAGATTAAAAACAGTTTCGCAAATAAATCTACTTTCATGTCTTTTGTCTAAAATACCCTTCATAATATAATTGTCATTAATTTCATCCATTATACTCTAACTTCATTAATATTTCACATTGACCGCGGATTTGAACAAGTATATCACATTGACCGCGGATTTGAACAAGTATATCACATTGACACCCATTTTTACAATTTTTTTTTTTAAAAAAATTATTTTTAGAAAATATTTTTAATAGGATTTTCTTTTCTGAATAGATTCAGGCGTTGACTTCTTTTCATTATTTTTTTTTCTGAAATATTTTTCCCAGTCAGTCAGCCGTTGTTGACGTTTTTTTTAATACTCTTTTTCTACCTAAATTACTGTGTTAACAACAAAATTATTGTCTGGACAGTAATATTATGGTCGGAAACAACAATATTGCAGACCAATACAATAAAATTAATTAATAAATTAATATTACTGTGTTAACAACAATAGTGCTGTCTGAGACAGTAATATTACAGTTGGGAAAGTAATATTACTGCCTTTTACAATAATAAATTAATAATACTGTCGCAATATTACTGTCTAAAAAATTGCACGTCAAGACAACAATATGGATGAAAAAATAAATAAATAAATAAATAAATAAATAAACAAAGTCAACGCCGGAGACCGACAGTCAACGACGGGTGATCTACCGGGAAAAAAATTCAAAAAAATATCCCCTTAGTTGCAACTTTTTTCAAAAAAAATCAAAAAAATATTATTGATTTGCCACTTTTTTCGAGACGTGCTATTTCCACCCTCAAAATATCTAATTTCACCATCAAATTAAATATATTTCCATTTTACCCATTTTTTTTTCTTTCACTTTTATTTTTTATAAATTTATAAATCGTCCACCACTAAACTAATTAATAAAAAAGACCCCACCATTTTCGTTGGACTCTTTATCGGAAAATCTCACCCTCTCCACCTTAAGTTAATAACACTTTCGACAGAGAAAAACATTTCTGAAAGTCAAAAGAACATGATTCACGTTCTTGGAGAAATAAATTAAGAGTGCTTTGTATGGAAGGTCCTGAACTTTCTCTAGAATTGGCTAGTTTAGTTTAATATAATTTTGTTTCCTAAAAATAATTACATAATCCGTAGGTCATTTGATATGGAACTTTCAATATTTTGTAATAAATATTTTATGCAAAAAAATAATAATAGAAAAATAGAAAAAATAAAAAATTGGAAAAAATAAAATAAAATAAAAATAACTTAGAACACATGATGATTAAACGAATATAAGGAAATGCGGTGAATTATAAATTTGAGGGGTATTTAAGACATTTTATTTTATTTTGGTGGTGAATTGAGATACTTTGGAGGTGGAAATAGCAGCACTCATTTTTTCAGACCAAAATTTCATCAAAGGTGCAACTGTGTGATTTATCATTTATGAGGGGTCAATTGTAAATTGGAATATCCCCTTCGTTACATACTGGTTGTGGCTGATTCTTATCCCGTATCATCAGCGGAACGAAATCACTTTTAGTTAAATAATAGCACAAAATCGCTTTTACTTACAAAATCACTTTTAATTGCAATTTTAATTGATTAAATTATAAAAGAATATATAAAAAATTTACTAAAATCTATATCTATATATAATATAAAAGGGGTTTTTGTGATAAAGTCCCTAATCATATACCTTTATTATTCTAGGTTTAGGGTCTTTTTCTTCTTTACACATAAGCCCATCACTTACACCTTACTAACTAAAAAAGGCAAATTACTGTTTTATGACCGTTTTGCCCTCATATATGAGGTGCTCATTAATTGAACCCTAAGCTCGATATTAAAGATTCTCAACACATCCGAACATAAGGTTTGTCTCTGTATATTTTCATTCGCTTCTCTCTTGCAAGGAGTTTCGCTGAATCTCGCGTTATACTTTCACCTCCACTGCAGATAAGTACGGTGCGTGAATGAATTCGAACAAAGTCAAGCTTCTTTCAAATTTTTTTTTAATACCCAAAACGGCAAAACGATCGGGATATGGGTTACGGGAAATCGGAAATATTGACGTTCGGTGTTTGTATGTTTTGAACTCTGTTGAGTTTTTGGAATTTTTTTGTGTGTTTTTGTTCGAAGGATAATTTCACAGTATTTTGGATGTACTACGTTTGTTTTGTAATATCATGTTCATTAAATGAAGTGTTTGGTGTTGTCCCAGTAAGTTTTTATAATTTTACTGTATCTAGCAGTACAATTTTGAGTATACAATTTGTTTATACCTTGACAATCGTTTTTCCCTTTGTTATTATGTTACTGCTAGTGACAGTACATTTAGTGTATAGTTGCAATTGACGGATACATGGCTTCGTTGCTTAGTTTTGACTTTTTTTTTTCACTTTATACCTATGTTACTGTCAGTGACAGTATAATTAATGTATAGTTGAATTTGCAGATATGACGACTCCTTCTGTTGTGCTTAAAATATGGATGGGTTATGCTAATATTGTGGATTTTATATGTTCACAATGGGAATACTTGCATTGTGATAAACCGTCGTTCATGTATCATGTCCCCACGATTGGTGATTTTTTACTAAAAGATGATAAAGATGTATCAGGGCTTCTTTTACTAGTTGATCAATTTTTTATTCGAAGGATTGAAGTTACTGTGAAGGTAGTTCAGTCATCGTGCAATTTGGTTCAAACAAGATCGATGACATGTTCTCCCAGTACATTACCTGTCTCTGATGTTCAAGTAAACACTGAAATTTCTAATTCACTATGTAATCCACTTAGTGTTTCCTGCACAAAGAAGATTTTGCTCAGTTCACATTGGCAACTTGATTACTGATGTCGGTCAAGTATTTCGTAGGGGGCGGCTGGAATTTAGAAACAATTTGTCGAAGTTTGCATTTGAGATTGGATTTGAATTCAAGGGAGTGACGGTTGTTTGCAAGTTCAGAGAGTCGAAAAATTGTTTATGGAGAATTCATGCCTCAATTGAATTTTCGACTGATTTTTTTTTTCTATACGTAGTACTTATGAGAAATTCCACATCTGTGGATCAACATTTAATGCTGCGAAGAAGTTAAGAATGGGTTCTAAGATTATAGTTGAAGCTATTGTGGAGAATATGCAGGCAAAACCATTGATTTGTGCTAATGATGTTATTATTAAAGCGAAGAAGGATTACGGGATTACTATTAACTATCATGTAGCATGGAGAGCTATTGAAGCTAGCAGAAGTTGTATATTTAGAGATGAAGCATTGTCTTATTCATTCCTCTCGTTGTACTTTCGCGAAGCTGGACGTTGTAATCCGGCAACGACTCAACAATTGTCATGGATTCCCATGGTAAATTGCATCCACTTAGTGTCAGCTTTTCATTGTCAATGGAAAAGCGAGGTTCTGCGACAAATTACTCCGGTGATAGTCGCGAGGCACTGCATGGAATTTCAACTTTTCGAGCTTATGGAGATGGACAAGATTGTTTAGGCAATACTTTGACAATTCTTGTTCGTAGAGGTCACTGGATAAATGCATAATCACCAACTTTTTTAGATTTGGTATCAATTCTAACATCCTTTGGGAGCATGCAAAACCGTTTATATTCGAAAGTGTGTGTTGGGTTTTCCAGACAGGTTTCTCAACAAGGATCATGTAAGAAGCCGTCCAACAAGATAAGATAAGATGACTCCACAAAGCCCTCTGCAGCCCATAATTTGATGACTTTTGATCTCGTGATCTTTTGGAAAACCTCCCGTATAAAAAAAACACGGTCTCAAACAATGATGCAAATACGTATAGCTCAAAGACAATATCTCCGAAAACTGTTGATCACTTGAGAACATATAGGTGAATAAAATATCTTAACTAAAAGAAAATAAAAAAACAACTACATTGTGTATTTCATTTCCATCATATTAGTAGACACTAGCAAGCACCACGTGCGTTGCACGTGATTACGTATGACTTTACATATTATATTTTACAAAAAAAGTAATTTTTAAATAAAATTAAATAAGTACAAAACTTCATGTTCTACTTATGTATCAAAACGTATGATGAAATAAAATTATTATAAAATTGAAATCAATAAGAATATAAAACGAGACAAAAATAATTAAAATAAATTGTTATATATTAATTAATTCATGCATGGAAAATCCTCACATTAAAATTTCTCTTATTTTATTGTGATAGTTGATTATTTTCATTATCTTTAATTTCGCTGCATAAGTATTGTTTGAAACAATTAAGTCTTTTTTTCATGTTACTCGTATGTTATGATCGCTCTGGTCAAATGTGCCAACAATTTCCTTAAAGAAAGTATAAATTTACTGCATCAAGGCTCTAATGTTTGGTGTAATTACAGCTAGACTGCCTCTAATTTGAAAAATTATGCATATCTCCCTTGAATTTGGATAGTAACTAAGACTTTACTTATTTGATCATTTACTTTTCTAAAATTATTTTTTTACTCTTGACCAAACTTTGAGTATACTATATTGACCTCCCTTCAGTCTAATTATATGTATTCATCTTTATATTTTTTACCTCAAATTTTAAAATAGTTTTGATCATCCACGTATATTACTTAACTTTTCTTTATTTTAATAAATTACGTTTTAATATTCTTTTATTAATATTGAGTTACAGTATAATATTTATAAAATATACTTAAGTAAACACTAAGACTAATTATTAAGTATATAAATTATTACATCTAAAGATTAATAATACAATAAACAAATCGCCCTCAATTTAAAAGTGGAAAGTCATTTTTATGTGATTACCTATTTATATACATACTTATGATATTATGATTATTGGAAAACTCTTGAAAAATGTAACATTAAAGAAAAAACATTGTTGAAATTTAATGTATAAAAAATAATTACGATAACACAAAAAATACAGCATTTAACATATTTTCTAGTATACTAAGGGCTCGTTCGGTTACCGCTATAAGGTTCTACTGACTAAATAGTAGGGGCTAATAGCATGTCCGGTTGGTAAGATTCACACTTTTTCAAACCCGCTACTAAAATCAAAGCCCGCTATTAAATGCTACTATTTCTTTAAATTAGTAGCACCCCATCCCCTGAGATTAATTTAAGGGTTTATTAGGGAAAACCCCCTTGTTCATATTTTCTAATGAGGTAGATCCAATTTGTTTTCCCCTTTTTGAGATACACCCAATTTTGCCAATTTTGCCAACTTGGCAAAATATATTATATAATTTCCCTTTAATACCCCCGTTTTATTATTAAACGACATTTATTTCCTTTAATACGTGATTTGAGATTTGTTGATACGTTGCCTAAAATCACGGAAAAAATTTACGTGAGATCATTGGCCGTTATATCAAATGGTGTACAATATTTTTTGAAGATTCTCTGCATCGTTCCAGCGGGTTTTATCGTCTTTGAAGATTTCTGCACCGTCGTGGAAATAGGATTGATTTTTGAGCGTTTGTTGTTGGACGTTGTTAAGCGGGTATGAATGCGTTATTCGTTTTTATTTTTTGCTCAATGTCCATGATTGTCGTCTACGGTGGTCAGAAATTTTTAAGAGTTGTGTTGATACTTGATTCTATTAAGTAGAACGTTTTTTAACTAAATTATTCCGTCATATATATATATCGTTTTTTTTGGCCGATGATGTTTGTTTGGAAGAGGATTGACAGAGTTAGAAGAGGATGGTTCACGCAAATCGGACCAGAGTTGTTTTATATGATCTTCGTAGTTGGTTTATGCAATAATCGGAATAATTGTCCGCTGTGGTCGAGTTCATGTTTTTATCCCGATCGATAGTTGGTTTATTTGTTTATAACAGCCGATTTAAGTGTGTTATGTAGTACATTAAAATATAGTTCGTAGTCTTTTTTAATTTAGCGTATGGATTTTGCATTTTAAGTTTATTTTTGATGATATTAATGTATTATCATTCAAATGTATTTGCAGTCTATTTAATCATTTTTTAGTATTGTGCATTTTTAATTTTGTTTCATGATTTTAGGTTTTTTCGATGGCGAATTTCGTACGGATTTTGTTGAGGTTTGGTGGGTTGGTTGCTATAAAGAGGTGTTTACGATGTAATGGCTCGGTAACTTCGGTTAAGTGTTAAACCGTTGTAATACAGTAGTATACTATTATGAATACCGTATGATACTACCATTATCATTTTATTATACTATTATGAGATTATTAATGTACTAGAGTTTTTTAACTCGACATATTGGTTTGATTGTGTTATGATGTGTTTTATGTATTTTATCAAAACCCTAGATAGAAATTATGAGATTATTAATGTACTATTTTATTGGTTATGTGGAATACTTTACGTTGGTGTTGTTCTCAATGTTCTTGTCATTTCAGTGGTATATTGTTTGTAACACAATTTCATATCACTACTATAACCGTAATATACTATCATAGCAGATTAATGTACTATATTGAAATTATTAATATACTATGTGGTTGAATAATACGGGATCCATAGTCGATTAACGAGATCCATAGTCGAATTAGATCAATAAGATAGTCTATTACATGATATAAGGAAAATTACCCTAATTGATTAGTATTTCAAACAAACATATTATTCAGTTTCCATATATATTATTATTTTTTCATATATATTATTATTTGCCCTAATCGTTTTCATATAATAAGGAAAATTACCCTAATTGATTAGTATTTCAAACAAACATATTATTCAGTTTCCATATATATTATTATTTTTCCAATAGTCAATTAACTAAACCCATAGTCGAATTAGATACATGAGATAGTCTATTAAAAGATATGAGATAGTCTATTAATTTTAAAACACAAATCCGCCGCCGTCACTTCTCAAATCTAGGGTATTGATGATTCTTCGGCCCATAGTCGATTAACGAGATCCATAGTAAAATTATACCAGTGGGATAGTCTATTAAATGATATGGGATAGTATATTAATACAGATGTAATTCGACTATGCATCTCGTTAATCAACTATGGGCCGAAGAATTATCAAAACCCTAGATTTGAGTAATCCTAAATTTGAGTAACCCTAGATTGAAGCAGTGACGGCGACGGCAACGGCGGCCAACGACGATATCACTTCTGGTGGATGTCCTGCCCATCAATTGTTGCAATATCAATGATTTAGTGCTCGAATTCGGCATGCGATTATAACAGGTCTGCAATTATACAAACGTGATAGTCGATTTAGCCAAAACATATGAACAAATCGATGGACGATACCGATGCAGCGACCGGCGAAGACGTACCTACAGCGGCTTGCTCGGAGTCCACGAAAATCGTTGTTTCACGGCAGTGCAGATTTCTTCCCCTTCGATCGGCCGTACCGGGAAGTGGTTCTGGGAGGTTTTTGCAGTTTATTTGATAGTGGGTTTTGGGGTGATAGTGTGTTAACGGGAAAATAGGAAGGGATTTGATATTATTTCAAAAGGTAAAGTAACGGAATTTGTGGGATTTGATTGAGGGTAATTATGTAATTGCGAAAAGCTTGGGCTTTTATCAAAATGACAAATTTAAATTTGGGTCTACCCCTATTATTTGAATGTTTAAGGGGGTTATATCTAATAGACCCTTAATTTAATAGGGGGTGACTAAAATGGAAAAAGACAATTTTATCCTTAAAATCATATTTTATTATCGTAAAGTAAGTGGTTTTATAGACAATTCATATATAATAACCGATTTTAACAAATTTAATAGAAAATCTAATCTAAGAAACCGAACATGCTACTAACTAAATAATCAATTAGTCAGTAGGGAGTTAATCCAATCTCATCTAATCCAATCTAATCCAATATAGGTAACCGAACGAGCCCTAAGTAATATACATTATCATTAATTTACTTATTATATTTTTATGTCTTTTTTTCTTTATACTATGGTTAAATCATGTTATCACTTCTACTAATAAAATGCATAATAGTGATAGTAAATAATATTTAAGATCTTATGTAACCTCAATAATTATAATCAATCTTAGTCATTCACAACTATTTTTTTTCTTATATATCATATTTTTTATATATGAGTATTATGTTTTTATGGTGTTTTTTTACATAATTAACTATGGTTAAATCATATTATTACGTATATACTAATAAAATGTATAAATAACGATAGTAAATAGAATTTTAAGATTTGATTTAACGTCGATATTTTAAAATCAATCTTAGTCAGTCACAACTATTTCATCTTATTTATAGATTTTATATTGGTTATCAATAATTATTTTTTATTTTATTTTATTATATCTAAATAATCATCAATTAACATGATATCGTTCACTTACATGTTATGATATGTCACTGAAAAACTCTATTATGAGTTTTATGTCAAATACACTTTCTTTAAGAATTTAAGAAAATAAATTTCGACTTTCGAAATAAATTATAATATATGCAAAAATTATCATACTTTTAATTTAACATAATATAAATATTATTACTGGTATTAGTAAATAATGATTAGTTTGAGTATACATTATTATAGTTTCATATTTGTGGAATTTACGTGATAAAAATTATATGAGAACTAATTTAAAATTGAGGCTACTTTAGGTATTATAATGCTTAACATAAAATAAAAGGATTCATTTTAAAATAAAATTTACCATATATTATGCTTATTATATTACATTGGAAATCCCTTCAAATATAGATTTATACAAATTAAATTACATAAAAAATTTCAATATGTAGAAAAAATTACAATAAAAAGAAAATAAACTCTCACATTAGTATAATATAGGAAAATTTGCTAGGCACCCCTTATTTTGGACTTATATAGGTAGAGGTCCTAGTTTTTTGATGAATATAGGCATAGGTCATTTGACCCAAAAAAATAATATAAATAAAATAAAATAAATTGTATATTACATAAACACCCTCAATTAATAAGAAAACAAATCTTATATATCTTCTCTCTCTAATCTCACGTTTCTCTCACCCTATATTTAATCCCTCATCCCTCTCTCCCTCTATATCTCAATTCTCTCTCTCTCTCTCTCTCTCTCTCTCTCTCTCATGCTTCTATTTTTTTTCATTTTCTTTTTCTTTTTTTAATGAAGAAATATTATAGAGAAGGAAAAAATAAGGATTTTTTTTAGATTGTGAGATGATTTCTTGGTGAGAGAATTAAAGAGGACAACAAACATCCCCTCCCCTCTCCAAAAAAAATATAATAAGGAATCCAAAATCCTAGTCAAAATTCGCATTGTGTCTTCCGTATGTAGAACCTCCCATCGTTTGTTGTTAGCAATTTCCGTTTGCAGGTTGGTTTAACTTCGTTTGTTGTTTGAAGAATTGCCTTTGGTGTTGAGATTCAATTCCTCTGGTTTACAATTTGCAAGGTATGTCTTAAGTTACATTTTACAAACACTTTGTTTAATGTTTTTGATGTTTGCAACGTATTCCATAAACAATTTTTTTGCTGATGTTTTTAATGATGCTGATTTCGTTTTTTTTTTTTTTTTTTTCAGTTTGGGGTTTGCATTTGGCGAAGCCATGGGTAGTTTAATTGCTTGCAATTCAATAATGCAAGTTTTGCTGATTTTTTTTCTTCAGTTTGCTGTTTGCATTTGGTGAAGTCATAGGTAATTTTTTGTTTGCAATTCAATAATACAAATTCTGAAACTTTTTTTTTAGTTTGCTGTTGTACTTGGCAAAATCATAGGTATTTTGTTGTCTGCAATTAAATAATACAAAATTGCTATTTGCAGTTCACAATTTCATAGGCGTCGCAGTTCCCGGAATCATAGGCGGTGGCGCGGCGGCGGTAGCGTCTTTAGAGTATGAATTTGTAAAATAAATTGTATATTTCTTTTATGAATTAATTTAATTTTTTAGTTAATATTTGGAAGAGAGATGTTTGAGAATTTGTTTTGATAGAGAGAGATTTTTTGGGGATTTGATTTGATTTAACTAATGGTATTTTTGCCGGAATAAATATTATTAAATTATTAAAACACGAAAATTTTAACTTGGATTTACACTCATAAATTATAAGATAGAGGGACCTATATCAAATTGCCCCTATAAATATAGCACATGAAAAGACATTTGATATTTAAACTACATAATTAAGCTATGTTAATTTAATATTTTCAATTCCGTTATCATACAATTGACCCTAAGTAATTGATGATATAACTTTGTTATAAGGGACATAATAGGAAACACAAAAATGTTAATAACAAACAAAAAACATTCATACTTTTAAGGTTGGTAGAGATATAAATAATATAAATATTATTACTGGTATTAGTAAATAATAATTAGTTTGAGTTACATTATTATAGTTTCATATTTGTGAAATATACGTGATAAAAATTATATGAGAACTAATTTAAAATTTAAATCTACTTTATGTATCTAATGCTTAATCTGAAATAAAAGTATTTATTTTAAAATAATTTTTTGCATGTATATGCTTATAATATCTCATTTGAAATCTCTTCAACTGTAGTTTTATACAAATTTAATTACATCGAAAATTTAAATATGTAGAAAAAATGACAATAAGAACAAAATAAACTCTAACCTTAGTATACATATAGTACATGAAAATACATTTGGTATTTAAAGTACATAATTACGCTATGTCAATTTATTATTTTAATTTTTGTTATTACACAATTGACCCTAACTAACTAATTGATGGTATAATTTTGTTATATTACGAAACAAAAAACATTAATTCAAGCTTAGCTTGTAAGGTTGGTAGAGATGATAGAGATTAGCGCAGACCCCACACCCACCCCCGGCGGAGATGTAGAGGCCGTTGAGGTTGCTGATCATGGCGTTGACGGCGGAGGGATCGACGGAGGGCTTGAAGTGAAAAATCACAATGTGTTCGATGATTTGGTGGAGATTTGAATTGGAATTGGAAGACGACATTCTGATGGAAGAGGAGGATCTGAGACGGAAATGAATATGGGAGATCAACGGTGTTTGTGGAGGAGAGTGGCGGCATAGGGGCATTGTTTACTTGAATCAAGTGGATGTGGCATGTAGATCAATGTCACTCATAAAACCAAGCTGATAAATAAATTAGATTATTCGTTTTAAAAACATTTATTTTTAACTAGCTTGCCATTTTAGGAGATAGATCTGAGAGATGAAGGTGGTGGTAGGGTGGTGCAGAAGGGTTGAGGCACTGCTTGGTGGTGGTGAGATGCGGCGGAGGACTGGGGTGGGTACCGATAAATCCAGCCAAGAATTCTTCTTCGGAGTCAGCTTGCCGTTTGAGGTTCGGGCTGCTTAACAAATTGGACATTGCAACTTATCGTCCATGCTTACTAGCTTTTTGTTTATTACAGTTTGACCCCCACCTGGTGTCCCTGTCGCATTTTCGGTTCTTAATTCCTCATATTTCACTTTGGAGGACATCACTAAGATCGTTTATTTGCAGTTTGACCCCCTCCTAGGGTCAAGACAACATTTTTCTTTTTCTTTTTCAGCATTTACCTAGTTTAGCTTGTTCTAGTTTTTTGCTTTTTACCCCTCTTTGGGACATTAACTAGATAGGTCTACATTTTACCCCCTTCTACTCCCGATTGCACCGATTTGCCCCCTGCATTTGAAAAATTGTCTCAATGTCACCCTCGCTGTTAGTTGTCAGAAATTTGACCTTACCACCGCTCAGCCTAAGCTCTGAAATTACAAAAAAGTCACCCTCTCAGTTTAAATAAATATTATAAAAAAAATCAAGACAACGAGAAATTATAGTCCACGACGGCAGCCATAATTTATTTTATTATTTTTATTTATATTTATTTTTAATAATTATTTAAACTGGGAGTTGTGGTTTTTTTGTAATTTCAGACTTAGATCAAACATTGTTAAGGTCAAAGATGCTGAAAACTAACGGCGACGGCCACATTGAGACATTTTTTCAAGTACGTGTGGGCAAATCGATGCAATTAAGAGTAGAAAGGAGTAAAGTAATATTGAGCCAAAGTACACGGGGAAAAAGTGAAATTTACCCAAAGAAAATAGGGAAACTACAGATAAATCCCTAATCCAAAATTCAAAACACAAATCAGTCCCTAGGTAGTTTCTCCAAGCAAATCAGTCCCTATTCACGCGTCTGACATGCAGATCAGTCCATAATGTGAATTTAATATATTTTACTATATTCTCTCTCTTCTTTTTCACTCTCACCCTTTTCTCTCTCCTCCTTTTCTCTCTCTTCATTTTCTCTCTCTTCATCTTCTCTTTCTTTCTTCTCTTTCTTCTTTTTTATCTGCTCTATTTCTTCTCTATTTCTTCTCTCTTTCTTTCCTCCGGTTTCCTCTTTTTCGCGTGGAAAGAGGGTTCCCACCGATGGCTGGTAGGTCTCCATCTTTTTCTGTACTGCTGAAATGCATTTCTTTATGGTTGTTAATTATTGTGATACATAGTATAAAATATGGCACGTAATAGTATCATGCTAATATAAATATGGTATGGATGTATGGTACTTACAGTACGTAATCGTTATTCGTATAGAATGCGTGATAGGTAAATTTGGTATTGTTGGTGGGAAAACATAGTATCATATAATGGGGAAGATAGTACGTAACCTTCATCTGAATAGTATGGGTGATAGGTAAATTTGGTACTGTTGGTGGGAAAACATAGTATCATATAATGGGGAAGACAGTACGTAACTATTATTCGGATAGTATGGGTGATAGGTAAAATTGGTACTATTTGTGGGAAAACTTAGTATTATATAATGGAGAAGATAGTATGGAACCAGTGCATTGTTATGATATTTTCATGTACATTGTTATTTGGATTCCACTCTATTGTAATCCATTTTTTTAAATTTTTTTTAAACCAAAAGCGGCGATCAATCGATGGAAATCAAGGGTAATCCGCTTGGAAATTCAATTGATGCATGGAGACATTGCATCCGTGGGGAGAATTAGTTTTTTTAAAGATCCTGATGATTTTAGGCATATGCTGAAAAACTATTCTATTGCTAATAATCGATCATTTAAGTACATGAAAAATGATCAACAAAAGATCATAGCAGTATGCATTGACGAAAACTGCAAATGGAGGGTTTATGCATCATTGTACAAGTCAGATAAGTTATTTAGCATTCGCAAATGCAATCTTGAGCACACTTGTGGTGATGCTAGTCTTCGAGTAGCACCACTCAAATGAGTGGGTTAAAATACAAAAAAGGGAAATGCAAGCGTCTTGATTGTGGGAAGAAAACAATAATCATGGTTTCAGAAACTATTTTGAATCCCGGAAGGTTATTTTACTGTTGCCCACATCATGGCTACTCCCATTGGTGTGAACCATTTGAAGTTGGGCAAACTTGTTCCAACTCAAATCGTGAAGAAAATGAAGCTACAAGTGCGTCGATGAACCAAGTCCATCAAGAAAGTGAAGTGAATAATTGCAATTCTGAAGGTGGAGTAGTTCATAGTTTGATAGTGTTGAATCTAGTAATATTTGCAGTCTACATGCTATGTAAAACCTATGTACTGTTGTTTAATTAGTGAACATAAGAGTACAATGTATAAGCTGGTAAAGTTAGGGTTATTCGTGAATATAGTACGCTTTGTTCACCAAATAAGTACAATGTATAAGCTGGTAAAGTTCGGTTTATTTGTGAATATAGTACGCTTTGTTCACCAAATAAGTACAATGTATAAGCTGGTAAAGTTCGGGTTATTCGTGAATATAGTACGCTTTATTCACCAAATAAGTACAATGTATAAGCTGGTAAAGTTTGGGTTATTCGTGAATATAGTACGCTTTATTCACCAAATAAGTACAATGTATAAGCTGGTAAAGTTTGGGTGATTCGTCAATATAATACGCTTTGTTCATCAAGTAAGTACAATGAAGACACATGTGAAGTACAAGTGATTCGTGACTATAGTACGCTTTGTTCACTGATAAAGTATATGTTTGCCATTCATATAGTATTGTTACACTCTATATATTATTGTGGGGCCAATGCATCCATATGATCGCATTTTAAGACACAACTCTTCATTTTAAGACTATTAAGAATGAATGGAGACAATGTGGGAGTCGATCAATATCGATTATGGAAAGAATTGAGGAAAATATTAGTTTTACACTTGAGCATTGTAGACTTGTATGAATATATTGTATAGTATATGAGTATCATGTATGAAATTCAACATATTTATGGGATCTTGTATTTCAAACGCAACAATAATGCTCACCTACCTTAAAATAATCATCTAAAACATAATTTATGCATCTTCCGTACTTATTGATCATTAAAGCGTCAATGAAATTGGTACAATTCAATTCATCAAAAAATATGGTACGCTTTGTTCATCAAGTAAGTACAATGAATACACATGTGAAGTACAAGTGATTCGTGACTATAGTACGCTTTGTTCACTGATAAAGTATATGTTTGCCATTCATATAGTATTGTTACAATCTATATATTATTGTGGGGCCAATGCATCCATATGATCGCATTTTAAGACACAACTCTTCATTTTAAGACTATTAAGAATGAATAGACACAATTCTTCAGTTTATGGTAAGTTTTTCGTGAATACACATGTGAAGTACGCTTTGTTCATCAAGTAAGTACAAGTCTACTGTTGACAAGGTATCTTCGAATAGACTAGAAAGTATTTGTTGCTCATTTTTATGGTACGCTTATATTCTTTATACAAACTAATTAATCGCAAAATAAAGTACCATGTGTTCAAAAGGTAAGTACATTTCATCGAAACATATAGTAGAGTGGATACAATGGAAAAGTACGAAGAGAACTAATCAATAGTATTATTAGCTCTACAACAAAAGGACAGATTGTTTATGGCACAAAAACACATTCATCTGTTCATTAATTACAAAAAAACACAAAAACCCCAAAACACTTCCAAGCGTATAGTATTTCCCCCAAACCAGAAGGCCCGATCTTTTACATTGTACGTTTGCATGAGAGACGCAACCCTATAGAAGTTGTGGTTTATTTTAGGCATGTCCATGTAGTGATAGAAGGGATTTTTCTTCAGTACTTCATAATGTTGTTTCTTCATCACTTTTTTCACACCTTCCATAGTTGTTTGAAAAGCGATCGGTGAGCACCTGCAGCCTATTGATAGCTTGCTGCAATCTTCTTTTACATCAATTCCTGCAATTACATACACATAAAACTACAATTATAACAAATACAACGTACTATAAAGTTCCACTGCTAGTACTTCCAGTAATTTCGTTCAATACCATCCAAATGCACTAGCAATACCATTGTTGCATATGACACATACTATATTACAATCAAACATTATACTTCCAGTACCCTTTTGTCGATACTATTCGAATGCACTAGCAATACCATTCAATGGCACTAGCAATACCATTGTGGCATATGACACATACTACATTACAATCAAACATTATACTTCCAGTACCCTTTGTCGATACTATTCGAATGCACTAGCAATACCATTCAACGGCACTAGCAATACTATTGTGGCATATGACACATACTACAGGACCATCAAACATTATACTTCCAGTACCATGTGTCAATACCATCCAAAGTCACTAGCAATGCCATTCAAAGGCACTAGTAATACTATTGTGGCATATGACACATACTACAGAACCATCAAACTTATACTTCCAGTACCATGTGTCAATACCATCCAAAGTCACTAGCAATGTCATTCAAAGGCACTAGTAATACTATTGTGGCATATGACACATACTACAGAACCATCAAACTTATACTTCCAGTACCATGTGTCAATACCATCCAAAGTCACTAGCAATGCCATTCAAAGGCACTAGTAATACTATTGTGGCATATGACACATACTACAGAACCATCAAAGATTATACTTCCAGTACCCTGTGTTAATACCGTCCGAAGTCAAGAGGAATACCATTATTACATATGACATATACCTTTGTTAGGACTAAATACTTTCGGGACAGTACTTCGAGTACCCTGTGTCAATACCATCTAAATGCACTATTAATACCATTACTGCGCATGACACATACTATACAACCAGTACGAAAAATACAATAAGCCTCTTTCCCATATCCTATATGAAACCCTTATTAGGACTCAAAATGCTTTGGGGACATGCTAATGTCACCGAAGAATAATACCCATGAGAAAACTGATACAAAATCATGAAATTCGACAACAAATAATTGATCTTTGCAACCCAAACAACAGAACAACAGATATTGGAACCGATTTAATGATTAGGGGAAACCAAATAAAGTCGAGGCATAATACCCATGAGTTGATATGTTCAAAATCATGCAATTCTACAACAAATAAACCTTTTTGCAAGCTTAAGCAACACCCAAATGGGTCTGTTTCCAAAAAAAAAAAAAAAAAAAAAAAAAATCAAACCTTGTTGTTTACCCTGCTTCACCATTGTCTAGAAATGGGTTTGTTTATTTTTATTTTTCCTTTCGCTTTATTATTTTTCTGCGTTTTGTTGATTCTTCGTGCTTCGTTGTTTCTTCCTTCTTTGTTGTTTCTTTGTTCTTCGTTTCTTCTCTGTTTCTTCTTTGTCTGAAAATGGGTATAAACTGAACGGGCAAAGAGCGTGTAACACAAACGGCGCGTTGGAAGTTGAAAAGAAGTTATGTAAAATTAGTATGAAGTAAAGGGTATTTTAGTATTTGCACATTTTGTTAGGGACTGGTCTGCATGTTAGGCGCGTGAGTAGGGACTGATTTGCTTGGGGAATCTACCTAGGGACTGATCTGTGTTTTGAGTTTTGGATTAGGGATTTATCTGTAGTTTCCCCAAGAAAAAATTACAAAAACACTTAATTTCAAATTTTCACTTCGACCAGGAGGTGTAGGGTCGAAGGAACCACCACCTACTGTGCTGTGCAGTACTGCTGGCTTCTAAATTCATCCAAATCCATTTATTTCTCTATCAACTTCTCTTCATTTCTTCCTCATTTCGTCTCTGGATCGGAAGTACTCTTCTTATTTGCTGAAAGACTAATTTCACAGTAGAACAGTATTATACATATATATATTTGTGTGTTGATATTGAAGATGGCTTATGCTGCTCTCGTTTCACTTGCACAATTGCTAGACCAGATTCTGGATCATGATGAACACACCAATTATTTTCTTCAACAAATTAAATCCCTACACCAAAATACTCTTTCCCTGTTAAATTTTCTCGACGATTATCCCGGAGAGGCGGCGCTTCCAGAAGTACGAATCACAACTGCCGCAAATCAATCAGAAGATACAATCGAGCGCCATATTTCTGATCAAATTCTCTCTCTACAAAATTCCGAATCTTCAGATCTGTACTGGCTAAAGTTGTACGGATCGTTGCGCGAGTCGATGGAAGAAATCGATTCCATTTTGAAAGAAGTAAATCAGGTCAAGAGTAGCAGCAGTGCGAGTAAGGAGCATTCATCTGGTTCTTTCTCACCCAGACTTGCGCCTAAACGCAAAAACGACACCGTTGTTGTGGGGTTGGATGAAGACGCTATGAAATTAAAGGGTCGTCTATGCGGAGAGTTCAAAAACCTTCAAACGATACCGATCGTTGGCATGGGAGGCGTTGGGAAGACAACTCTTGCTAGGTATGTTTACGACGATCCGTTAATTGTGCATCACTTCGATGTTCGTGTTTGGGTTACAATATCCCTGAATTATAGCATTCGTCAAATTCTTCTAGACCTTGTTAGTTTCATTGGCGTGTCTAATAAGGAGCTACATAAGTTCGATACAGATGCGTTGTTGGTGGCGTACGTGTATAAGTACTTAAAGAGAAGGAGATATCTGATTGTGATGGATGATTTGTGGAACACGAATGTATTCGATGATGTACGGATGATATTTCCGGACGACTCTAATGGGAGTAGGATTGTAGTAACTACTAGGCAGCTAGATGTGGCTTCTTATGCCGACCCTTCTGGCCGTTTTCACCGGGTTGAGTTGATGAATATGGATCAAAGTTGGAATCTACTGAGGGAGAAGGTTTTTGCAAATCGAGAACATTGCCCTCCCGAATTGGAGCAAATCGGGAAGCTGATTGTAGAAAACTGTCGAGGGCTTCCTCTAGCAATTGTGGTGATTGCTGGGGTCCTCCGTGAGGCTAATCAGACGCAAGACACTTGGCGAAACATTGCCAGAAATGTGAAGGGAGCTTTCGATGGAAGCGATGAGCAGTTTATGGAGATATTGTCTTTGAGCTATACGTATTTGCCTCATTGTTTGAGACCGTGTTTTCTTTATATGGGAGGTTTTCCGGAAGATCACGAGATCAGTGCGTCAAAAGTTATCAAATTATGGGCTGCAGAGGGCTTTGTGAAGCCGAATGGATCTAAAAATCAAGAAGAGGTGGCAGAGGAATATTTGGAAGATTTGGCGAAGAGAAGTCTCGTTTTGGTCGTTAAGAAGAGATTTAATGGCAGAATCAAAGCTGTCAAGATCCATGATCTCTTGAGAGATCTCTGCCTACGGAAAGCTCGGGAGGAGAATTTTCTTCATGTCATAAATGAATTTTCAGTCGACTCTTTAAAAGTCATCGAGAAATCACGACGCTTAAGTATTTTTTCTTATATATTGGGCGGCTTTCCGGAGGTTGATTGTTCGCGTATTCATAGTCTTCTTTTGTTCCAACATGAAGCCTTACATTCTTGGAGAAGTTTTAGTCTTCTCAGGGTAGTGGATGCCTTGAGCGTAATATTGGATTTTTACCCAGATGATATATTTGAGCTATTTCACTTGAGGTACCTCGCTTTTACCTTTGATTATACTGACAAGAGACATCACTATGAAATTCCTAAATCCTTTTCAAAACTCGAGAATCTTCGAACCTTAATCATCCGCCAGTTCAATGGGTTTTATGGATTCAGAACCACTTGTTGTATGCCATTTGAAATTTGGAGAATGACACAATTAAGGCATCTTATCTTGTTGGATGGCTTCTTACCCGATCCTTGTTCAGAAACTTGTCTGGAAACCTTAGCTCTGGAAAACCTACAAACACTTTCGAATATACAAGGTTTTACGTGCTCCCAAAGGATGTTAGAAATGATACCAAATCTTAAAAAGTTGGGAATTACGTATTCATCCGATGACCTCTACGAAGAAGAATGGTCAAAGTATTGCCTAAACAATCTTGTCCATCTCCATAAGCTCGAAGAGTTGAAATTCCATGCAATGCCTCATGACTATCACCGGAGTGATTTGTCCCGGAACCTCGTTTTTCCATTGACTATGAAAAAGCTGACGTTAAGTGGCTGCAATTTACCATGGGAATCCATGACGATTGTTGGGTCGTTGCCTAATCTCGAAGTTCTCAAACTGAAGAAAGGTGCTTTTCGTGGACTCAAGTGGGAAACGACTGAAGGGGAATTCTGTCGGCTGAAAGTACTTGTTATGGACAGAACTGATCCCCGTATCTGGATAACCGAAAGTTCGCATTTCCCAACGCTCGAGGTCCTAGTTCTTCGGAAATGCTACACTCTAAGTGAGATTCCGTATAGTATTTGTGAAATACAAACACTTGAACAGATTAAGGTGGATTGCTGCAACTCATCCATTGGGGAATCGGCAAAACGGATACAAGAAGAGGTGCAGAGCTTTGGAAACGAACTCGAGGTCCTCACCATTACGTCACAACTGGAACCTGCACTCGACACTGGCATGGATTTCTTCAAGTCCTGAGATGGGTAAACTTAAGGTATTTATTCAGATATTCATCTCATTTTTTTTCCTATTCACCAATCCATGTAATTAAATACTTGATGTAGTAATGTTTCAATATGTTGTATTTGGTCTTCTTTTCATAACTTACATGTTATGATATGTTACTGAAAAACTCTAACATGAGTTTTATTTCAATTACATCTTATTTAAAAATTTAAGAAAATAAACTTCGATTTTCGAAATAAATTATATGAAAAAATTATCATACTTTTAATATAACTAAATATAAATATTATTACTGGTAATTAGTAAATAATAATTAGTTTGAGTTTACAGTATTATAGTTTCATATTTGTGGAATTTACGTGTTAAAAATTATACGAGAACTAATTTAAAATTTGAAACTACTTTAGGTATCTAATGTTGATTTATCTTAGATGAATTTGGTTCATGCATCTCGTTGATTCCGCCGTAGAAACGTCGTCTCTTCCTCATCCACTAACAACCGTCCTCGACTTGGATCTAGATCCACAAGCCATTCCTTATAGTCTTGATGGGCGGGGCAGCGACGGCAGTGATGAGAGAAAAAGACGTGGGGTGCGTGTTGTAGAGAGAAAGGAGAGAGAATAGAAATGAAGGCTGAACAGCGGCAGCGGTGATGAGAGCAAAAGAGGTTGGGGCGTGTTGTGGAGACGAGAGAAAAAAATTGGACTCATCTAAATTGCATAATGTGAGGGGGTTTGTCAAATAATTCCTTTTTTATTATGTATTTTAGTAAAACTTTATTGTTCACATATTTAAATATGTCTTATAATTATTTTTTTATTTGATTTTATTTCAAACAAGATGCAAAAATCTTAACATACAAAATAAGATACATTATGAATCTTAAAAATCAATTGAATCGTATAAAATTTCACTAAATCGTAAAAAAAAATGGATAGAATAGATACATTTTGAACCCTAAAAATCAATTGAATCGTAAAATTCATATAAAATCGTAATACATAGTAAAAAAATCGATCGATATATCCAATCGAATTTCTTTTAAGATTCCAATCGAAAAGTTGAAATATACAAATGGATCGTTAAATTGAATCAAAAATAGTAAAAGTTTGTAATTTTCTTAGAAAGTCGTGTTGTAAACAATAGGGGTATTATATTATAAAACAGGGTTGTCGTGGGAGAATGAATATCTTATCAAAGAAATTCATCAACAACAACTAAAGGATAATTGGAGTTTAATTCACATTCTCAGGGAGAAAACATGGTAGCAGATGGCTTAGCAAAAATAGCTCAATCTCACAAAGATAAGAAGGACTATCGGCATAACGAAGTTCTTCCTTGTAATATTAAAAACGTACGTAATTTGTATGGATAAGCTAGGTATTCAAAAATTTCATAGAAAATAAGGGTACTCTTTCCTTGTAGCATAACATGGTTTTAACGAGGCCCCTTCGTATAATCTCCCCTCTTATCAATAAAATTTATTTTTTTCGGCAAAAGTAAAAAGAGAGTAAACAATTGGGGTACTATTTCCTTGTTAGGCCAAACTTTAATTTAACAAGACCCTTTTTTGATGCAATAAAACTTTTATGTTTGGACAAAAAATAATTAAAGTAACACAACACGCGCAACTCACGTACACCTTTCTAGTTAGACAAAATATTGGGATACAATTAAATATGACCTCAGAGAAGTGCTGGTAGAAGTTTTCAAAGGAGAATTATACATCTTCCTCAGGGGATATATGTCTACCACTATTCTTACTTTGATCCTAAAAGTTAATAATCCTAATGGTCTCTTAGAGTTTTGACCAATCATCTTGAGTACCTTTGTAAGTAAAGTGATGACAAGGATTATGGCTACAAGATTTGGAAAAATTCTGAAGAGCAAACATGATTTTTAAAAGGGTGGAGCATTCATGAATCCATTGCGTGTGCTCAAGAATTGGTTGCAAATTTGGATAAGAAAGTCGGAGGAAACTTAATGTTCAAAATTCGACATATCAAAGACGGTCTCTTGGTTTTGAAAAGAGTGGTTTTCACCACTCTAAGTCTCTAGAGAATTAACGAGAGCCGTATTCATTTGTTACTCGAATGGACGGATTTTGTCAACATTGTATTTGGGCGTGCCTATTTACAAAGGAACAAATTTAATAAAAATTGAAAGTATGATCAATAAATCTTGCCAATGTTGGGAAATGTGGTAAATCTCGAATTATGAATGATTGACAGCCTCCTTACAAGCTTCAAAGTTAATCGAAATAATCTGGCCTACACTAGTTTTAACACTTAAGATAAAAAAAAAAAAAAAAAAGTTCAATATTCGATATTTGAATAGAATAGGTTTGCATAGCTTTCATAAAAAGTATCGGCTCTAAAGGCATACTCTTTCCTTATTAGGCCGTACACAAGCTTTTAATGAGGCCTCTCAAGATTTTATGCAATATAATTTAATTTTGGCCAAAACAAAAATCACGGATATTTTTGGCCAAATTTTTGTTTTGTTTTTTTCTCCCCACTAAATATCTTCTTATTCTGAAGTTCAAAATAACTCACAATAATTTGGACATGAAACCACTAGTAAGAACGATTTTATTAACAATATACCCAAAAGTTGAAGTGTAATAGGTTTCTTTATAGTCCATCTGCACTCTTAATGTACTGCTTGTTCCTAGGGCAAATGATGTTGCTTTATTGTCTAGTTGTTTTATATCTCCTTCCATTAAAAAACCCACCCGATTCGGAGTTCGATTTCCCCACGATCGATATTTTTCAGTGTCAGGCGCATGTCAAGCAATACTATCCCGTTTATCCAAATAATGAAACTTTCTTTAGCAAGACAATTGGAGCTTGAAGGCAATATTCTTGTGATTATTGTACCGTTTGGAAGGCCATTTGGATACATGTTCGCGGCTTCTACCAATGGTCCAATATCAAACTCTGCTTCTCCAATCTTTTCATCCACGTTTCTCAACTTGTTCAGGACAAACACTCTCTACAACCATACATACAATATGAATCAGCATACACATATAAATTAAGGAAAAATATTGCAGAATTCTTTTAATTTTAAATTTAAGAACCTCACCAGAGAAATCGGATGAGTTTGATTCGGATTCCAAATTGTGAGATCATCATCCCATTCAGGATTAATATCATTCGCCACAACATGAGTCTCCACCCTCTGCGTCATAAAGATTTAAACTAAATCATAAATTTATTCTAGCAAACTCGAAAGTCCAAATATTCAATGCAACAATAAATTAATGTGCTTATATTATGAGATTATATATAATCAAACCTATACCCTAATTTGAAATCATAAGCAATGAAAGCAACTAAGAGAAAGAAAATACAAGAGCAAGGCAACATGTGGTGAGAAAAAAATGTCATTAGTAAGAACACAAAACCTGGTTGCCAATCGTGATAACAACATAAGGATCTCCGATGCGGCCGTCGCCACCAACAGCAAGATTAATACCTCTCTTCACCAAAATTCTGAGCACTCCAAATGCTCTATTTAGAACTTGAATGCCATCGTATCCTAGGTTCTCTCGTTGCTCTGATATTTCATTTGCAGATGCCAAAATAAGATCATTGTTTCTATTGTAATCTACGCGAATTTTTTGAAGTGGTAATATTTCAGCAAATTCTGACGGGATCTCCTTGAGGTTTAGGTATCCAAGACGTAGAATCTCAAGACATGGGAAATGTGTATTGTCTGCTTCCCATATCTCCAACTCACACTGATGAATCCATAGATACTTCAGTCGAGCGAATTCCCCTTCATTTGGAATCCACTTTTGTCCTATAGCGGCATTTTTGAAAAGAACGAGAACTTGAAGGTTGGGCAGCGAACCAATAACTGACATTTCTTCCCAAGGAATCTTGCATCCATGTAATCTCAGCTCTTTAAGTGAATTTGGGAAGACAATTTCTCCACCACAAGGACAACATAACATGCTAAGTTGTTCGAGTTTGTGGAGAAGTCCAAGATTGCTTAAACGATTAGATCCTATTGTCCCGCATATAATTTCCAACTTCTTCAGATTTGGGATTCTTTTCATTACCGCTTCAGTGCATTTGAAATCTTCTACTGTAGAAAGTGTTTGTAGATTCTCAAGAAGTATAATTTTGTGGACATCATCTGGAGGTGGAGGATCGGGAAGAATAATACTATCTCCCTCAACATGTCGAAGTTGGGGCATCTGCCATATCTCACTTGGTAGAACCAACTCTCTATCAACAACGACTAAGGTTTGTAGACTCCAAAGTCGGGATAATATAGAAGACGACATAGAGATCGAACCCGTGCAAGAAACATATCTTGAGTTCATTAATTGTAGAATCTCATCTTTGGGACATTTTTCTACCACATCCAATACACGTAGTAACGGAAACCGACGAGCAGTGTAATCAGTTGAATCCCGAGAAGAGAAGCTTAAGAAAGACCGTGTAGGTGGTCTATAGGGCGTACGTTTCATCCCTTTCCATTTGCCACCATTAATGCTCAGGCGTGTAGGTCTGGTCTCCGTATTTGGTAACGTATCGAGGTGGTTATACAGTTTTCCCGTGAGAATAAAATTGTCTTTCTGAGCTTCTATCCGGCATAGGTCACTTAAAAGGTCGTGAATGTGGCATGTCTTCACTTCTCCAGTAAGCTCTAGCTTATCGACCAAAATGAGATTTCTCTCAATAAGATTCTTCAAGTACTCCTCTCCAATTTCTTCTAAGCTTTTATGCTCACATTTCCTTATAAATCCTTCAGCAACCCACAACCTGATGAGCCTCGACACTTGGATATCAAAATCTTCTGGAAATGCGGCGAAGTAAAGGAAACAAGGCTTGAGATATATAGGCAAGTGATTATAACTCAATGATAATATCTTCATGCAGAAATCGTCACCTTGATTGCGTACTGCTGAAGTTACATCTTCTTCGACATACTTCCAATTTTCTGTTTTCGACTTTGCAAGAACACCAGCAATCACAATAAGGGCCAAAGGAAGACCTCTGCATTTTTTAGCAATACTTCTTCCAATTTCCTCCAATTCAACGGGGCAACGCTTTTCTGCATATATCTTTTGGGAGAGTAGATCCCAACTCTGTTCTTCATCTAGCAAATTCAGTTGATAAGGGCTACAAGACCCAATATCCATAGCCAACCTCAATAGCCTAGTAGTTACCATGATTCGACTCCCATTATTATTGTCTGGAAGGAACCTGTTTATCATCTCCCACACCTTGATATCCCAGATGTCATCCATCACTATCAAATACTTCCTCCCAAACAGAGTTTTGTGCAATTTATTTCCGAGTTGATCATCATCATCATCGTAATCATCATCATCATCACCTGTCTTCTGTTCATCTCGATTTGTATTATTAATCTGACGCAAAAGGCCTAGAAGAATCTCCTTTTCGGTATATTCTTGGGAGACCGTAAACCAAACACAAACATGAAAGTGTTGCACGATAAAAGGTTTGTTATAGACATGAGTGGCAAGAGTAGTCTTACCTATGCCTCCCATTCCAACAATAGAGATGACTCGAAGATTAGATTCGTCGGTGGAGAGAGCGCCCATTATTTGAATCAAGTGGTCGTCGAACCCCACCATGGTGTTTTCGCCAATAGGAAGAAGAGGCCTCGATGACGAAGCAGCTTCCGTTGTTATGGAAATTTTAGCTTGCACATATTTCTTTATTTTCACCAGCTCTTCCTCGATAGAATGGAACTGTTGTATTGCTGTTCGTACACCTTCAGACAAGAGATTATTGGATGTTGAGGTTTCTACTGATCTGTCGACTTCAGATCCCGCTGCAAGAATTTGATTCATCACATTGTCTTCGATGATATACTCTGCTCCTTCAGCTGCAACCCTGATCCTCGTCTCCAAATCTTCAATCTCTTTGTGATCTCCTCCAGTGTTCGAATGATTTTCGAGAAAATAATCAATCAAGAAATCGGCTTTTTCTCGTAGAAAATTAATCTGATCTCGATCAAAATTAATGAAATGGTGATGAGGAGGTGGACTGAGGATCTGATCAAGAGTATGAGTGAGAGAAACTAACGCCGCGTAAGCTGCAGCCATCGACCAATACGCACTCTTTAATTCTTCAGATTTTCATACACTAACATGTAAAAACACTTTGTGATTTCTAATAACAAGAAGAGTTCAAGTATTTCACTCTTCCAGATAAATTTGTGCGCGATGTGTGGCTCTTATGCGTTTGCTCCTATGTTTTCAGCACCACTTGCTCTTTATTTCTGCAACTCAAATTCATTGACTTGGTTTGTCGGCATACTCATTTATATATTGCCTTCGTTGACTGGATTTCAAATTTGGGTTGATTGATTATTGGGTAAATTACGAAAATCCTCTGAATTTAGTCTAAATAATGAAAAACATCACTACATATTTGTAATTACTAAAAACCCCCTGATGTTTGTTTCCGTCTTACCCAACACTTTACAATGTGACTTTTCACATATTTCCTTTTTATTTCATGGAATAGAATTTACAAAGTATCAGTTCATCATTAATTAATCAATTACAAATAAGCCATCAATGATTACTTATTGATAAAGAGATCCAGACAATTAAATCTTTTACAAAAAATTCCACACATGGTTCAGATTTTTGTAAAAGACTAAAATAGCCCCTCGTACTTATATGCTCCAAATTCATCTTTTAATTTAATTTAACCTCAATTTGACCCCAAATTTCACAAATTATTTAATTATGACCCAAAACACATTTTTATGGACAATTTCGTCCGTCACCGCCGTTGACTTTTTTTTTTCTTCTTCCTGATTTTTCCGCCGGTTTCCGGCATTGACCGGCGGTCACCTTTTTTTTCTTTTCCTTTCTTTCTGTAATAACTTTTTTTTCCCGTTTAATCAACAATATTGCTGTGATTGACAGTAATATTAACTATATTACTGTTAAACACAGTAACATTAACTATACTACAATTTAACACAGTAATATTATTATATTAATCTCTAGCACAGTAATATTAACACAACAAAACTCATTATTATTTTTAAACATAATAAAAAGCCAAAAAAATTAATATTACTGTGAGTGACAGTAATATTACTATAACAACAGTAATATTACCGTCAACCACAGTAAGATTAGAATAATAGACAATAATATTATTACGTTACTCCGTGAATAATTCAAACAAAACAAAAAAACCCAAACAAAATAATAATATTGATGTGGTTGACAGTAGTAATATTACTATAACAACAGTATTATTACCGTCAACCACACTAATATTATTGTCTTTACAGTAACATTACAATAATAGACAGTAATATTATTACGTTACTCCGTTAATAACTCAAATAAAACAAAAAAACCCAAAAAAATAATAATATTGATGTGGTTGATAGTAATATTATTGTGTTTACAATTATTTTACTGTCAACGACAGTAATATAATTACGTTGACTTGTCAACAAATCAAACAAAATTAAATAAAATAACAAAAAAAAATAACAATATTACGTTAATTTACTGTCAACGGCAGTACAATTACATAAAAGTATTGTCAACGGCAGTACAATTACGTTAATGTACTGTCAGTGACAGTATAATTGCGTTAATTTACTGTAAGTGACAGTATAATTACCGTTAATGACAACACAGTTACGGTCAACGTTTAGCGGCCGACGTAAAAAAAAAGAAAAAAAAAACACTAAAAAAAATCAACGCCGGAATTTTTCCTTTATTATTTATAATAAATATTAAAGGGATGGGCTTATTGGTGAAATAGATATAGCCTATAAACCAAGAATAATAAAGATGCTTGGTTATGGACTTAAGCACAAAATCCCATAAAAGAGAAGAAAATAAAACGGAATAAGTACTAAGAAAATGTCAATAAATATCATTCAAAACAGTTAAGATAAAACACTAAAATAAATTATGAATAAGAGGGGTAAAAAGTAGTTGAATCATAAATAAAAACAGAAAAAGGTCATCCACACCTTTAAGAATTCATAACACTCCCCCTTGGATGTCCACCATATATGGAGTATGCATCGTTAAAAACCTTGTTAGGAAAACCCATTGGGACAAAACCTAATCGAAGGAGAAAAGAGTACATATCCATGTGAAACTTGCGAGCGTGACACTGCCTCGTTAAAACCTTGCCAAGAATAATTCATTGGGACAAAAACTTGGTCGAAGAAAAAAGAGTACAGTGTTGTTATTAGTGCTCATGCTCCCTCGGATTTCGACATATTACTTTTAATCATCTTCTCAGTGAAGTAGTTGGCAATACGCCGATATATGAATATGATAATTTATTTTTTGACTTTGATATAGCCAACTATATCTGCTTTAAGATCCACGAAATTTTCATTATCTTCTCGAGGGCTTAAAAGATCTCAATTATATCCAATGATTGGACAAAACATAATATCACTCGATAGATGAGTCTTATCCATTTCTTATTTGTATTAATGGATAAATTTCATTTGATATATCTTCTTTTCGAGATGCATTTAGCCCTTCCAATATTTTTCATGTCAAATTATGTCACCAAATAATTGACCATTTTTGTGAGCTCTTCGTTAGTCTCCACAAGATTTAGGTCATTCACATCTATATCATGATAGTGGTAAGTCAGATTATTTGACCTTTGACAAGGTATTCACTGAGGTGAATGTACCATATATTAAAGATAATATGTAAATGGATCATTTCTAGAGTATGACTCACGAAACCTCTTATTAATTATATGCACAATGCATTATCAATTCTTCATTAATTTTATGATCCACATAGATATGCGGTAATTGCATCCATATGATGCATGTCAATTATTTTGAATACCATCATAAAGTGATTGCATCATAAAAATATATTTTCAAAAGGTATTCAAATGTACCGCAATAATTTTACCCACTTTTGCACTAAAGGCTTTCATAACTTTATGTGTGATGACCGCAAGTGAATGTACAATTCATTCCATCAATAATTTCAAATAATCATGGTCAATTGCATTTGTGAATGCATATACTAATGACCAATTAGATGTCGACATCTATTAAGATTTATAAGCTTCAAGCTTTTCACATTATAGAAATAATTGTACATATAGTTATTCGATAACAGCTTAAGTTTTCCCCATATTTCTTTATAATCAATCAAGAGCTCACTATTTCACTTTCCGGTACCGGATTCTCCTTAGAGAATTATATTCATATCAATGGGGATTGTAGCCTTTGTGGGTACGATCTCTTCTTGAGATCCATATATTTTCATGTACCATGTATTTTTCTCTTATAGAGAATTTTGTATATTGCAACAATAAAGTTTTTCATAATACTTTATGTGCTTGAGCTCCTTATTTATTTCAATTAAATGTCCTACATGGACAAAACGCACGCTTTTGAGTTTCACAATGTGGATGGAGTATTGAGGACTACTTGTCCACTTTATTTTCAAACTCAATATAAACAAATTCAATTTGGTACATGAATATTCATTCGAAAAGAATTTTCAACTCTTTAATATATTATATCGGTACAACAACAAAATTGAGAACTAATAGTCTTAAATGCCTCTCTATTCACTTAGAGAGCAAGCTAACCATGATTTATTTGCCAATCAACTCCTTATTGGCACATCGGTTCGATTTAAATGATCTCGATAGCTATCGTGTAATCATCAAAGATTTTGTCATCCAAATATGTATTTCTTTTATGCCACCATAATTGTTTTTGTATTCTCATATCATAATAAAGGATATTGGTGTTCAGGCGTCCCCCAACATAGTCTTTTAGACGCATATATTCATGTATGTGAGAATTTATAGATATAGAGATTTATATATATATAGACAGATATATATATATATATATATATATATATATATATATAGAGAGATATATATATATATATATATATATATATATATATATATATATATATATATATATATATATATATATATATATATATATATATATATATATATATCTCCCTCTTATATGTATAAAGTATAATTGGTTAGTTGTGTACCATAATCATTTTTCACCCATTTAAGGATTCACGATGCAATCACAATGTGAAATATGTCCTTCGAGGACATTTGTTTTCATGGCAAAATCTAATGTGCAATGTGTCCTTCTTGGACATTTTCTCTTGCACTCATTACAACATATGTAATACTTTCAAGTTGCCATTTTGTCGATAAATGCATCTAGCATTTTACACATTAAAATTGCTGCAAATGAATTCTTTTTTTCTTTTTGTGCTTAAATATTTCCATGCACAAATCTGGATGAGACAAATATCATTTCGTATAATTCACGTTGATATACAAGAACTAGCTTCTTATCTCCCCCTTAACGACGAGAAAATTGTCTCGAAAACGATAATTGACAATATATGCCATAAAAATATCTCCCATTAGGAGTGCAGAATATTGCATAGAATAAATAATAAACAAACCACGTGATATCATGTTATGTGGTTGAATATAACTTCGTTTGAGAATCTTACAGATTTTGAATATAAATGATCAAATTTCAAAAATTTAAAAAATTTAAAAAATTAGGGACCAAACTGTAAATTATGAAAATTTAGGGACCGAATTATAAATTTTGAAAACTTCAGGAACAAGGCTGTAGTTTTAAAAACTTCAGTGAAAACTGAAAATGCTCAAATCTATTCATAGTAGCGGATCATGAAAGGAACGAGCTGCATATTTTGAAAAACTTTTGGACTTGATCGTAAAATTATCAAATTCGGCAGACTAAAATGAAATTTTTGAAATATTGAATCAGTAAATTGTAAATTTCTAAAAATAAGAATATGCATAGGATTTGAAATTTTATCAAGAAAATCAGATCCCCTTTTTCGTTTGGTTTGAAATTTCGTCTCATCTAGACCAATAAAAAAATACATATATATACATACCTCCATAGATATGGATTTGGAGTGAAATTGGCATCGCTAAAATTTTGTGATTCAAAATCTTTAATTGAATTGGTCAATATCGTGACTCCAGAATCAACGCAATTTCTTTTGCTTTTCTATTGGTGCTTGATAAAGCTTATCAACATGCTTTATCGTAAAATGGATATGACCAATCATTTTTCATATTTCTCATCTCTCTTCCACTTCTAATGATGAGATAAAATATTTATGGTGGATAAACTTGAGGACCACGATAGCTATTCATGCCAATATATCTCTTCGATTTGTTTTTAATATTGTTGCTTTCACTTTCAAAGAATAACAACAGTTGTACGAGCTTTGTATCATTTCAATTCTAGCTCACATCTCTTGCTCTATTACAATACGCAATCCAATTTCTTGATTTGGCTATTATAAGTGTAACTTGAGTTGTTATGTGTCTGCGTCACGATCATAATATAGATCCATATATTGCTACTGCGGTAGCATTTCTATTCACAAACTTAGAGAGTTTTATGTCTTATATATCTCCATAAGTAACTTTATTTTATGTTACTTTTACTAGACATATTACCCCCTAGTTACTCGTTTCTTTAAAATGAAACTATAATTTGCTCGGTGTTCTTCTAGACACATTTTGATTATGAA